>LUCH01004636.1:15516-27519 GCA_013368495.1 Paragonimus heterotremus | reverse complement strand
TGAATCACTGAAAAGGAGCTTGTTCGCCACAGTATTTTTCATGACTACGCTGGGGATTTTTACGCGATTTAAATAAGCCAAAGACCCAATTACAAAACAAACAAACCGTCTGAATCCACAGTTTCTGCACACATATGGTCAAAAAACGAGTGGCGATTAACCTTGTTTCGAACAGCGTGCGCAATGTGTGATTACGATTGCGCAATAATACATCAGACGAGTTATCTGGGTCAACAACATGGCGTGTTTCCGTGACATGCCCTGCAGTGGATGAAGTAGGATTATGTTTTTCTCGTGCTGTTGTCGATCAAACACTTACGTATACACTCAGTTATTCTTTGTCGTATACACGTCTGTTCTGTTGCCATAGACGTCACTGCGATTGCAAGCGAACTGATAGACTAGATGAGATAGGACATTTCAACAGGTTACGACCGTGAACAAGCTCAGCAACTCCCGGTTACAATTAGCAACCGTAACTCAGTAGCAAGATATGTGCCAGGTAAGGTAGGCTGTAACTTTTATTACTTGCAATAGCTGTTATACAGTTGCTTTTGAAAAGTAGGTGCAAAGTGACCCGCTTCTTGCAAACCGTATGTACAACGGCCTTGATCAGTCCTTTCTCGGTGTAAATGACCGCAAACTTCTCGGAATATCTGTTTGCAGGAAACATTTTCTTTAATCTTTCCGCTATGTATGTAGACAACCGTCAATGCAGACTCCTCAGGTTCTGTGAAATAGCGCTTGCAGCAGAGTTCGTTAACAAGCGGTCAGCACAAACGGAGAAAAATGTAAATGCTGAGAGTTCAAAGTGGTCATGTGATGTACCGACGGTTGTAATATGCTATCTTATCATCTAGTATGTAGGATGTTCACAAAAGCCAAAACGTCGATTAGTCCTTCTCAGTTAGAAAAGAAGTCAGAATAAATGAAAGTTGAAGGGTTTGTGAGCGAAACAAAACAAATGTTGATGGTAACAATCAAGATGTCGTCAACATGTCACCGATAGAAGTCGGCGTCGGCTATATCATCAAACTCTTATATTCAAGGGTGGTCGCCGTAATCTTTCTATCAACCATAAATTGTTCTTACTAACGCATTGAGAGAGTTGGAGGGTGTCGTGTATGATGCTCTCTTTAGCTAATTGAAGGCTAGAAACTTTCTAATGCCCAACATGGTCTTCGTAGGCGGAAGCCATTTGCAACAAACATTCTGTCGGTCACTCATTGTCGTACGCGATCAGCCGATCAAGGCACAGCAGCGGATGTTGTGCACGTGGATTTTTCTAACGTGCTTGGTCGGTAAATTACACAAGTTTGACAATCACGGCACCCTGCTTTGGTGGCTACACTCCTACCTCACCAAACGCCGTTACTGTGTTCGGATAAACTTCTGCTTCTCCGATCTCCATTGAAGCAGTAGTGGAGTCCCCCAAGGCTCGAGTCCCCGACCTGTTCTCTTTCTAATCCAATATAATCGACAAAACCTGCTAACTCCCTTCCCCCATATTGTTATTAGCGGATGATGCAAGACCCTGGTGACACCGAAACTCTTGATGAGTATGTCCTACAGAAGAGTGACTGCACACTCCATTTGCCTGATTTTCAATCAACTTTCTAGATTTCAACATGGAGAAGTGTGAGGCAATGTACATCTGACATACCTGTGACACTACTTATCATCACAACAAGGCCACTCTTCGGTCTAAACTACTGAGGTGGATCTAGAGACATTTGTTTTCGGTACTCTTGCCAGTTCATCGAAAGAAGCTAATTTCAAGAAAGCCAGTAAAACGTTGGCACTCCTCAGGTGGCTCTTCGATAACTCTCACCTAGCATACTTTGAGCATCTCTACAACAACTTTGTTTGACTACACCTCGAGATTGGCATCGCGACCTGATTTCCCAATGAATAAGGACTTAATGAACTCAATATGTACTCGCCCGAGTTTTGAACACAACGGCGTGACGTTTTGCTCATTTTTCTAGTTCTTAAGACTCCCAACTGCATATGTAGAGCTATACTAAGCACCTTTATGAATAGTGCTTTGAGGGGGAAAGCTCTCAACGTGGAACTTTAGCATAACCAAGTAGAGTTTCGACATAGCTTTTTCTCGTTACGAGTTTGTAAAGTTTGGAACTTACTGCCTATCTCTGTAGATAGCGTAGGCTTAAACCATATGGTCCATAATGGGGTTTACTGGGCGTTCATTGTGTTTAATCGGGGACCAAGTGGATTGCTCAGGAGGGTTACAAATGAATCACTTTACTCTCTCCAACGACCTCTAGGGGACTCCGTTATGACACGAAATTAAAAAAAAGATTATTGTGGAAAGAACCCTGTAGTATGTGAAAGAATACATCATCACAGGACTGAATCATATCAGAAGATAACGCAATTCAGCACACAGTTTGAGCAATGCACACAAAACATCACATTATTATACTCCATTCATACTCACTTTATGCCCAGTCGTACAGGTGACCTTGTGTGTGCAGCTTGCTACGCCCATATACGCCGACTATAGACGACATCCCTGTAAATTCTTTGCTTGCTTTAAAAGTTCGCAGTTCAAATACTACACGTAATTCTGGTCGCAAGTTTACTGTCCCTGACCTGTGACTAACTGACCTGAGATATGGAACATTCAAAAGCCCTGCTTCCTAATTCCGTCACCAACCCAACGAAATTTGGGCACTAAACCCACTTTTCCACAGTTACCGACAGACTTCTTACTGCAGCAGTAACCGTGCTTTCAGTTATTAAGTTGTGGTAAAATATTATTTCCTTCTCAGAGAGTTAATTTTTATTCACACGAAAATTTCAGAAGATTCAATAATATGAAAGCTATATTTGGTTAGAATGGTACAAATAGTATTGCAGAAAGGTACATAAAAAACAACATACTTAACTTAGTCTCATGTGTTCGGATTTATTTCAGTGGCACATGCTATGAGGATACTCTCATGGATGCACAGACGTGTGGGCGCTTAGCAGCCCACAGATACCGACAGACGGAATTACAGAAGGATGTCTACTATATATATATATATATATATATATATATATATATATATATATATATATAACCATTGACCCATATGTCTGGGTGTGTACTTATGGACACGTACGCATATAATTACCAGTATACAATGAAACGTATTTATTTTTTCTTTCTATGTACTATATACACTTATGTATGGATACATATGTGAACATATACTGTTGAGATACATGCACGTTATGGTCAAAATTAATTTGATAACTAACTTACCTATCAAATTGGGAAAATTCAGCCGTTTAAATTTATCTTCCCCTTCCCCAACGCCAGCGATTCGGTAACTAATACACGGGTTTGAGGTAGAAGCCCAAGGTACCTAAATTCAGTCGATTTTTCCTAGTCAGTGTCAAGCGGGCGTCAGTTGATCTGGAAGGCAATCATTTAAAATACGGTGTAGCGCCGCTCTTGGGGATTACTGTAAGTGCCAAGAACATAATAAGATGTCTAACCTGCTTTAAGTAAATGAGAATCTAGCACTGTTTTAGGACGACCTGTAGAAGTGCAGCTGACGATCTCAGGAGGAAGGCCGTCCCACTTGTTAACAACCCTACAGAAGAACTGTTGCATAAAGAAGGTCCAGGGACGGAGCATGTAAAGCTTTTTAGCATGTCCTTCTAGGCCGTCATCGTTCGTAACCATGAGCAACTGTTCTGCTACCAACTCTTACAAAAAGGTGTAAGGATTAAGTCACCGAGGATTTGTCGAAATCAAACTGGATACAAATCAAGGACTTGAAGTCGAGACTCGCAGGCGGAATATTTTAAGTCTGTGACTAGTTTGGTAGCGGCACGTCGGACACGCTCAACAGCGAGTATGTCTTTCTTCAAGCCAGTATACACGGCCTGATTAGCATACCTGAGTAGAAGTCTTGTATAAACCCAGCTGAGCGTTCGAAACACCCTTTTATGTATACGAGAGAAAGTGCGCTTAATCATTCTAAGAGCGGCATATTTTTCTGCTGCCATTTCGTGATGATGCGTGAAGAATCAATTAGACGACATCTAGATGCCCAAATCTCTCTTCAGGGTGATTTTCGTTATATCCACTGTGCTGCATGCATTAGGAATCACGAAGGCATTGCCACAGTCTCCACCGAGCGATGTCTGCACATTTATAGAGAGGCTTCAACCGCCCAACCAGGGCTTAGTCGTGTCAAGATTAATCTGTGGTGCGCTGAAGTCAATGACGTTTCACACTTTTAGACCATCCGCGTATAGGAAAGCACTGTTGAATATGTCGTCCGCAATATCGTCGATGTAAATAAGAAATAAAAGAGGACCTAGCACTGACTATTGAGGAACTCCCGAAGAAATCGGAGGAAAGGAAAGGTTTGATCCGGCTTCAACCCTAAGAGTTCTACCTTCAAAGAAAGAGACAATCCAGCAAAGAACCTCTCCCAGGATACCATAAGCTGCCAGCTTGTGTCTGAAGGGGCCATGTGAGACACAATCAAAAACCTTGGAAAAATCAGAGAAGATAGCATCCAAGATTAGGCCACTGTTTTCTGCCCCCGTCAGACCATTCACGAGGATCACCATATTTGTTATGTATGACCGGTTAGGAAGGAAATCATGCTGGGTAGAATTAAAAAAGATGATTTGATAGGAAGTGGTTGGGGATGGCACGCTTTAATAAGCGCTCTATTATCTTGCACGGAACGCTAATAAGGATGATTAGCCGATAGCTCGCCGGAGTGTGCCGGTTACCCGTTTTGAAGATGGGTGTGACCGTCGCCTCTTTCCATGTACTAGGAAGAATACCAGTCCGAAGTGTCTTGTTAAACGGGTTATAAAGGGGTTCTGCCAGACCAGCAGCGACTTCTTTGATAATTCTGGGATGGATCTTGTCAGGACCCACTGCATGGTATGAATTAGCCTTCTAAAAAAAGTATTCAACATCTACTACGGAAAACTCAGTGGTAACGAGTGGTTGCCGAAAGCTCTGCGGTGGGAGAGTAGGATGCCAGTTCAGCGGGGTAACGTTATCGACTGTCGAACAGTAATCCTTAAACAACTCGGCTACAACTGGGGGGTCTGGAAAAGTCTCCGCGTCGGAAGGTCGCGGAGAAAGAGTTGAAGGCTTATTCTTCCTCGGTCGACGCATATGCCTAAATAAGAAGTTATTGTTCCCGTCAGCTTTCGCTGTGTTCGTGGATTCCCTGCCTAAACCCATTTCGAACAGTGTGGAAAGCATTTAGGTCTTCCGGTTTTCCTGTAAGCTTATGCTTAAACAGCGACTGGGAACGGCCACCAAGGAGACAACGCAATCTGCGCAGAAGATGTGGGCGACTGAAGAATACTGCAGTTTGTGCAGTAAGAATAAATTGCCCGCTACCTGAATCGTGCTTCAAAACGCACAGAATCATATTCAAAAAATAATGATAGTTACTCAATCCATTAAAACCACCTTGATTGAAATTTCGAACTGGATTTTGTGTTGCTTATTGTAACCAGTAATAGGCAAGATCGAAGACAAGCAGGGATTGGCCACTATGTCCAGGCGGTAGCTTGATGATCATACTGGTGGATTTCATTATCCACGACTAGGTCCATCAGAGAGGGAATATGATCAGAACGATGTGGCGTCGGAATGTTGACATGTATCCAGCCTTTCTGTCATAACAACATCAATGAGGAAGTTGAGAAGTCGCTTTCACAATCCTGGAGAGACCAATTCCCAGTTTAT
The DNA here is from genome assembly GCA_013368495.1 of Paragonimus heterotremus. Taxonomy (NCBI): domain Eukaryota; kingdom Metazoa; phylum Platyhelminthes; class Trematoda; order Plagiorchiida; family Troglotrematidae; genus Paragonimus; species Paragonimus heterotremus. The sequence continues at coordinate 21,773 of LUCH01004636.1, read as the reverse complement.
CTTGGGTGCATTGGAGTCACCCCTAACAAGTAGAGGAGATAAACGCTGTAATCCTCGAATGTTTTTAGGCTTACAAGGGCGCCATCATCCGAAGTGTTGGATGAGGGAGAGCAATAAATAACCCCCACTAGGAGTGAGTCTTGGTCACGCAACGTTAGTCGAAGCCACAGACCGACACTCATCAAAGGAATGGAATTCTTCGATAACTGCGAGTGTCGGGAGATTCTGCTTAATGAAAGTAGCAGAGCCTCTCGCTCTCCCTTGAGAGGAGTTAGCTCGGTAAACTGAGTATCCGGGCAACTCAGTTCACTGCCACTGCTACTACTGTGGGTCAGGCCCTTATAAAAGTAAAGATGTGCAGTTGAGTGTCATGAATTAACTGTTAGAGTATTGGTAGTTCATTGAACAGACTCAGACAGTTCGTATACATGCACTTAAAGGCTACTCACTCGCTTCATTTTGCGAGCAGAGAAAGAAGAGTGTGAGGAAGAGCTTGGGAGGTCAGCTCTAAAGATGAGGAGGAACCTGGGGACAGCGCTGGGGTTGGACTCGGTTTGACCTGCTGAATTGGTTCGATGATACCTGTTTGCGGCTGTGGACACATCACCACCCGCGCGTACGTCAGCGATCATACAGGGCACTTGATCAGTATTACTGGCGCCGCAAATTATAGCTTCTATGTCCCCTTCAAATTCCGCATCCTGGAGGGTGACTGGAAGTTTTTCCTCAAGGAAAGTTTGACCCCTTCATTGGTTATGGGCGAAACTTTGAAGTGTGATGGTGTGACCACCAACAGAGATGCCTAGTGAGTCGGGCAAAATAAATGCTTTTTGATTCGTGAGAGGTGGTCCTAATTCTTAGGAGAGAGGGGGGGGTATGCAAGGCCAATTAGTAAACTTTGGGGCAGGTAACATGAAAGACGGTTTTTTCAGCCACCCCGGTGTCCTAACGCCTGTGTTTGTGCTTATAGGGTATGACTGACGTTTGCAGAACTGATGTCTACAGAAACAACATCCTAGTTTTCTACTACAGGCACAGGAACCTAAGCGCACACTGTGGTAGTAGAAACTACAACCCTAGTGTCTGATGGCAGCTTGCGGTAAGCCATGATCTGTGCTTTGGCTTCAATCCGCCAGTCACGCCTCTACCTCCCTTGCAGAGAGCGATGCAGAAACATGACTTTTAGGTTGGCGTTGGCAGATTTTAAGGCCACTGTTTTCCTGAGCACTGTCTCGAGGCTGAGCATGGCGAGTAGGGTTACCAGAAGGCCAAGTGACATTTTGGTTGACTTAGTGCGCAGCCTACTCGAGAGCACCTTTGTGACATCCGAGAAGGAAGATGCCAGCTATAGCGACTATAATAAATATTTTTGGTAGTCGTATTCACTTATATTTTTGATGATTTTGGTTTTTGACTTAGTTCGCTCTTGGTGAAGTTAACTGTGACACTGTGTTGGGTCAAACATTCCAAGAGGATGCGTAAGGTATTCCTCTCGTGAATAACTGGCAACTAAAATATCATCCAGATAAGAGTGGACAAAGACCAAGCCGCGTGTCATTTCATGAATGAAGTGTTGAAAAGTTTGAGCTGCGTTGCTCAAACCAAATGGCGTTCGAAGAAATCCGAAAAGGTCAAAACGGGTTATAACTGGTTTTGAGAATATCTTTTTTTGGCTATCGGAATCTGGCGATAAGCACGTACCAAATCTATCTTGCTGAATATGTTTTTTCCATACAAGCAAGTAGTGAAATCCTGTATGTGCGGGATTTGGCATTTGTCAGGGATGATTACCTTGTTGAGTCCGCGGTAATCACCGCATGGGCTCTAATCACCTGATTTCCTGGGGACAAGATGCAACGATGAGGCCCACGGACTCTCAGAAGGGCGAATTATTATTCGAGCATGTGCTCGAGCTCTGATCTGGAGAGTCTGAGTTTGTCGTAGCGAATATGACAAATAACATATTTGATAGTCATTCATTTGTATACTTTTGATGATTTCGGTTTTTTACCTAACTTTGTTTTAGCCAAGCCATCTGTTTTGTAATATCCGTCCCGAGGCCAAAAACAAAACTCGCTCCGTGTCTCGTTAGCTTGATGTGCCTCTATGTACACGCCATTCTTAGAATCGATAGGAAGGCACTGAGTCTTTGTCTTCTAATGTCGATCAGTTGTCGATAGTGAGTACTGAGTGGGTAGTGTTCTGTGAGACTGGTTCCAACACAGGACTGACTTAACCGGCTCAGCTGGAGAAGGGGTTGTGGGGAGGCGGTTCTATAAAACCTTTCCCTTATAGCTTCTTTTTCATTTTCCTGCCTCCTTTGAGTGAAGTTGAGAGGGCAACTGCCGTCACTGTCCCGAGTTCGCTAAACATAATCTCATTATCTATAACGCTGTAGGAAGCGAAAGCACGTTGCTCAACCAGGAAGAACCTGATGATCAGTTGCCAAAGAGATCCCTATGCGATACACTTGAGTTAGGCGCGGGAAACAAACCTGCGTTGTGCAGGCTTCGCAAGTCTCGCGAAGACGGACGTCCTCAGCTAATCCCTGTCACGCTCGGCTAGATTGAAGACGTCAAAGAGGTTCTCTTAACAGCATCTTCCCTGCCCAGACTCCTGCCTAACAGCGGAACTTGACTTCCTTTGGGTGATCAGGGAGGCTCGACGAACGGCATATCGTAACCCCCAAAGTTCCTAGTACGATCGAATGTGCAGTTTAGTTGTACACGGCGCAGAAGAGCTGAAAGATGCGGATGAGTTGCACGCAGACAAGCACGACACAGACCAGTTGAAGTTTACCCGAACCAAACTAAACCTAAACGTAGACGAATGCAGAGCATAGTCTATTCAACGCCTTCCGTGCCCAGTACACTTGAGTCTCAGTTTAGAGCCCCAGACTGTTGCAAATCACCCTTCCCACAGAAGATAAGTCGTCCACTGTGCTTCATAGGGGGGTATACATCGAAAAACAACTTCCCACCTGAGCTCTGACTTCACGTAGATAAACCAGGGTTCGAGCGTGGAACGTCTGTTACTGGTATACTTCTCACAGCGGCAAGTTTGGTCAAGATACGGGAGGTCATCAGTAGCCCACCACCTCCCGCATAGCCAAAAAACATGGTAAAACCGACCTTGAAAGGGTCGGCCTAGCTCAATTAGCATCCGTTACACGTCTGAAGGTAGACACTACCCCCAGATAAGGGTGTGTAGGTAAACGTATTTAGTTGATGGTGTATGTTTACTAGTGTTATTTCCCTAAAGAATGGTGCAGGAATTGCGACAGCTTATGGACTAAAAACAACAAGATCGCAGATGTAGTGAAGACATGGCTAACGCCGGAAATATCCGATCACAAGATGGAACTTCCCGGTTATTCTATCTTTCGCAAGGGTTGGCTAGCCGGCAGAGGTGGGGGCGTAGTGGTTTATGTTGATGCTGAATTATGCACAGCCCTAAACAGAGACTCAACCCTGCTTTCACCTGAAGAATCCCTGTGGATAAATGTTAAGACACACGTGACTGTTGGCGTCATTTGCAGTGTTCCGTCCCAGAATGGGATGAAAGAATGTAGTCATTAGATGGGCAACCGCAACCCCCGGATATCGCGCCATCGTCCTAGGGGACTTTAACCTCCCGCATGCAGGTCTCTCCAGCGGTACTGCGGTCACCGAGTTCTACAATCTCGTGCAGGAAGTAGAACTCATCGAGCATGTCAATCAACCCACGGGGATAGAAGATCGCAGGTCATCCCGACTAGACATAGTTTTAATTACTGAACTCCACATGGTGGATATAATCGAAGCTGGTGAGCCATTAGATTCAAGCAACCACGCCACAATCAGTTTCCGCCTAATACGTGATATCACGATCACCCGCCCCTTGCTGTCGGCCCGACCCAATTTCAGACGAACCAACTTGCGAAAGATGCGGGAACACTTATCTCAAGCCAACTGGCCACCGCCTGAAGAATATATCACGGTAGAAGTATATCCAGAGCGTATTACGTTACACCTGAACACCGCGATGACTAGTTCAGTCCCACTTCAAACTCCACACCACACCTGTAAGTCCTCTTGGTTCAAACCATCAACCAAGCGTCTAGTGAAAAAGTGGGCCCTGTGGGATGCATTTCTTTTTAAAGGAGATGGCACCCCACATCTGGCATACAAATGCCGCCATAATCTGCACAGCAGCCGTACGCGCTTACCGCATGACGTACAAGTATCAATTGCGGGATACACCGCTGATTGCCCTGAAAGATTCTTCGGGCACATGGCCTCCCTGACCAGGTCGACAGCTGCCATGAGACCTTCAGAACTCTCAACCTCTAATTGTGAGGTAGCAGTATGCATGTCTTCAGCAAATCTGACGAGACGAAACCATGCGCCACGGTTTTCTATCCTGATCGTCCCTCAGGTTCATCCCGTAACTTAAACCAGGCTAACGCACGCGCTAAGTTGTTCCTGCTGCGCACTGATAAGTCTCCAAGGATTGACGAGATACTCCCACAAATGCTTGATTGCGTAGACGAGCTGACGAAACCGTCTGCTCGTTTGTTCCAACACTCATATTTTACCGGTTGCATTCCAGCCATTTGGAAGCACGGCGTCATCTCTCCGATCCATAAGGGTGGGGATCGAACGTACGCCAGTAACTTTAGACCGATTGCTCTACTGCTAACCATGTCAACAGCAATGGAGAGCATAGAAGACGATTTCGTAAGCGACCACCTGAATACTAACTCACCGTTGGTATTGGAGCAGGACAGCTACAGAAATGGTCACGCATGCACGACCAGTCTACTAATTGCCGCTGACTAGTGGATAAAAGCTGCCGAAGAACGTCTCCCAGTTGGTGTTTTTAGAGTTCACGAAGGCGTTCGATAAAGTTGACCACAGTGTACTACTGGACAAACTGAATAATACGGGCTTATGCAGTGAGGTTTGTTTTAGCTCAAACACTACCTGTCCTGTCACACACAAGTAGAGATAATAGTGAGTTATCCAGGCCGTTTAACATCAAAACTGGTGTACCACAAGGCTCTATACTAGATGCTCTATTATTTTTTTAGTGCACATTAACGACCTCCCAGGTGCAATCAACTATCCCGTTGAGAAGTATGTTGATTATACGCAACTTTGGAGTGTTTTACACAGCGCTGAAGACTCAGAAGACTTCCAAAGAGAGTTAGATGCCATGCATCTATAGTCCGTGGAAAATCGACTGTCCTTCAACACGTCCAAGTCGAAAGCTACGCACGTTCATCAACACGACACTATAACATATCGCATCGATGGCGCTACCCTCGCCACTGTCAACCAGCAGCTCGACCAAAGTAACGTTGTTACATAAGACCTCTCCCCAAGTACTAACGCTGCTGTTGGTAAGAAAAGCCAGCAACAAGCTAGCTATGTTGAGTAGGGTTTTTTGGAATTTCCCAGTCGAATGATCCTCACACATCTATAGCACACTGGTAAGGCCACTGCTAGAAGTCAACATTCAGGCATATGCACTGTACTGGAAGAGACGTCACTGCTCTAGAGACCATCCAGAGACAGGCCACTATAGTGGCCTTCTTATAAGAAGGTTAAGAGTCTCTTCTCCTTGGTGTATGAAGACCGTGTGTCAAAACTGGGAGTATTCTCTCTAGCCTACAGACGTTTGAGAGACAACCTTAAACTAGCATACAAAATTCTACGTTCCCCGAGTCACCTCAACAAAAATCTCTTTACATTTGTCGACACAGTGGGTCTCAGGGGCCATAAGTACAAGATCTTCATACGACATAGTAACCTTTTATGCAGACTGCATAAGTTTGCTATCCGAGCCTGTTCGATATGGGGCGCACTTCCAACGACGATTGTCATGGCACCGCCAGTCGATGCATTCAACAGTCAGCTACATGAATAGATAATCCAAAGATGGCAGTTGGCATTTCAGCACATGCGTACAGGCGCAGAATTTCTGATGCACACAGACGTACTGAAATGGAAACGATGGTGTACAATCAACGTAGGATACGCGAAATAGTCCAACTCACAGCAACTGGTAACTTAACATAACCTCGAGGTTCTGTTGAGTTACTAGTTGTTCCGATCGGAACAACAAGTCGCGAGACTGAAGGCTGCCCTAAAGGAACTACACGATAGAAGAGACGATGGGGAGTCCGACTTGTTTATTCAGAATTTTCAGGTCAAGCGGAGAAGGCCTCAAGTCCGTTGGAAGCCGCTAGTGTTCCCCCTGTTTTCCCTAGACAG
>LUCH01004636.1:0-13084 GCA_013368495.1 Paragonimus heterotremus | reverse complement strand
CGACTCCTGCCTTCTATCAATGAACAATGAACAATGAACAATGAGAACAGCACGTGTATTTAGTGCGGTACAAAACAGGAACAGGGTACAACTATTCCGCTCCATTCAGTCTTCTCCTACGAGAGGGATTGGGGGAACTTGATGACGTCACAAGTGCAGTTCAACCATGTGATTCTTGTTCCTGATTGCTTGTTAGTGTTCCTCGTCTACACACCTGAAACGACAAACACAAAGGAACAATCAGTCAATGATTATTCGCTAGATGGTTGACTTACACCACAGAAATGCGAGAAATCGAAACGACCGCCTTTGTGCCTTGGCCTTAATTCTTAGTTGTCAGTGGTTCATTTTATGACTTATTTCGTGAGGGCAAAAAGTGGAGTAGTTGCAGAAATGTCTCTCATCAAGCGGCATCGCTAGAGGTCTGCATTTTCCACGGTTATCAATCCTTTTGCACCAGTGGGCTTCTGTGAGCTACCAGTGCTCTGACCGCAATTGTTCAGTTCACAGGACGTGGCGGCTAGCAGCCTGGTAGTCCAGTTTCTTGCGCTGGTAGGCGACAGCTTCCCGCGCATCGACTGATTATACATTAATATGAGTAAAAATGAGGACTGCTAAACAAACTGGTGAGGGGTTTGAGTAATCAGTGCCTGCAGAACACAGTTTCACCCATAAACGAGTTTATCATCCGGTTGAAACAAAGTGAAACAAATGCAAACATGGCTGATCAATATGGGTCTGACGCCGTTGCATTATCGTACATGAGCGGAGAAGTTTGTAAGGTTTTCTTTATTTTGTACTTCATTTTGTTAACATTGCTTAACTGCTGCATCAAACCACATTGTACATTTGTGTTTGACTTGAGTAAAAACAACAACACAAAACCTTTTCGAATAAACATTGCAACGTGCGCTTACTGGTTCTTTCTACAATGTCGGTGGTTGCTACCCAGTTTAAAACGTCCCATGTGTTGCGTTAACTTTCAGCTCGGTTACTTCGCATCCTCAGCTACGCTTGGAACAATCGGAATACTTTCCAGCATCATTGGACGCCTCGTGAACATTACCAATCTTTGGTGAGTCCAGTCCTTGACTTCATTCGTTATTGTTGCATCGAGAATTATTGCAGTCCACATATCTAGTCCACTCCAAGGTCACTAATGGAAACCATAGGACGCTGTTCATGTGTAAAAGTGAAATCGGTACACCAATCAGAAGCGCTGAATTCTCTGGAACACACGCCATGAGCGAAACATGCGCAAAAATCCGAATTTAACGCGTCCATCTAAAAGACACAATCCCCGTCTTCAAATGCACCGTGTATACCAATCAGGAACGCTGAGAGCGGCGGAACTCGCACCCTGGCAGGATTGTGTGCATGCAAACCAAAAGATAGACGGACATCGTGAGAAATACAAGTGACGGAGTGAAAATTAACTTCATCGTGGTTGTCGAGATGCTAGTCGATAGATTCTTACGCCCAAAGTTCCCCCGGCATTATGTTGATGCGGTTCGGAAATCGTAGTGATCTGCAAACAAACTTTGTTTAGTGATTTACTGACCGTTAACAAGCAAACTGAAACGCAACACTTAAAGGCAATAAGGAGTCAGATATAAGAGAACCGCAAGTACAACCGCAGGACCGTCTCCAGAGCGAACGAATGTCGATGAATAATCTGGTCGACCTTCAAAATTCAAACAAGCACCAGAATGGTTAGGCGGCGTTTCCAACGGCGATAGCTAAGACATTTTTATCCCAGCGAACGTAACCTACATTATTAGAGATGGTGCAGACTCATTGTACAGTCACGAATAAAACTGCGATACCTACGCCAACATTCACTTTGATATTAGTTGGTTATAGTGAACTCACATTCACCGGGTAGTGTGACCAAGCACGGTAGTACTGGTAAGGCAACTCACACGTCGCAGTGAGTTTACGGTTTCTGGGACGTCGAAGGTGATCGCATTACATGATCACGAAAAATTCGGGAAAACACTGCCTATAACGGAGTTGGAAAAATCGGTAAAAAAATCAACTCGCCAACAGACTTGGTTGAGTTACTGGCTAGTAATCGACCAGTTAAATGAATAGGAACAAGTGAACTTTACTGCATTGCGTCTGTGCTGTAGATAGTTGCAAATAATGCCAACATTGGCAATCGAGTAGTGGAAGCGGTCATTCGGGCCTCTTTCACTGTACTCATTCATTTACTGATTATGTTAGCCATTCTGTGGCTGAAGTTGATCTACCGTATCTTTTTGCTTCGATTTGCTGGCATGCACAACGTCCACGTATTCGGCTTCGTTTTGTTTCTTTCGGAACCATTCGGCTCACTACAACCAGTCCGAATTGTTTTCACACCCCTCCTCAGTGTCTTGGCTCTAAGCCGGCCTGGTAACCGTGTGCACTGAAAACGTGGATGCTCACAAAGGACGGTTGCACAAGGTGTCTGCGCTCTGATCCTTTGTAACAACTAGGAATTGGAGGTGAATCACCACCACCCTTTCAAAACGCAGGTATTACCTAGGTTATTTGCGGTGGCTGTTTATGCAGGTGTTCAGATTTGCCAGATGAACGCAGTGTTTTCGCTGTGACACTGGCCGCATTCACCAACAGTGCGAACGGAAAGCGAACGTTCACAATTACCCCTACATGACAGGGTTCCAGTTAAATTTCAGGGAACCGTTTTGCGTAAACGAACTCCTGGAAACGTGATTAGCAAACTATTATTTACGAGAATATTGTAAATGGTGTAATATATTTCGAATCATTATGGCATGCATTCTTTATTCTGATTCATCGAGATAATGAAGCAGCTAGCGTTTGAACAGAACTCGAGGTTGCAAAACCCACGTATCTGTGCAACCTACAGTATGCAGTGTGCGTTCACACTAATAGCTGCTCCGTCCAGTTGGTTTAACTTATGAACAACATTGATAAGGAACACACGGAAGAAATCGGGATGAGCTTCAAGTTGGGCCGTTCAAAAAACGTTAGTGACCTCCTGCACTTCTTTTGAAAGGCATTTTCATGAGGCCCCAAAAGCAGCAGGTCCAGCTAATCCGCCCTCTAGTGTACGAAGACGTCTATGAAATACATTGGTGCCGTTTATGACGTTGGCACCCAACAAGATTGACTGTTACGTCTGCGTGACCTGCAGCTAGTCTGTGTTGACCGGCAAAAACGGCATCGTTGTATACACATCTAACTATCTGAATCTAGTTCTGCAGAATGTAACAAGGTTAGGTAAAAATACCTTCAGACGGAATCCCCAGCATCCCATTCAGTCGATGAGTCTACTGCAATTAACATGAAAGTTGCATCATCGCACCTCACTTCGGCACGGAGGCAGGTATTCGGTGTTCTGAACATGAAGTGTAAACGAGCAAACGGTATACTTTTGCGTGGTAACGCAGTCGCCGGGCACTAAACTACCAACTAAATCAGACCATTACGACGTCCCGTGGGCCCGGAAGCATGGAGCTCCTGAGATGGCATTCTGGGATCTTTAATGGGGAATGCCAGCTGACGAAAAATTGGAAAACATACTGGTGCTCATCAGTGTAGTCTGCTGCTGACGAAAACGTGGACTACAAGTCATCAGAATCATGATTATCTATGATACGAAGGTTCAATTGTTGTAGCTGAAATGTTACAAGTGAGAATCGATTTTATAACCGGAGAAATAACCGGCATCAAAGCGGGTCACTACCTGTCAGATAAATGAGAACCGAGGAACGATCAGTTGACAAGTTACACTCAAACATCATCAAAAAGCAATAAACTAGACATTACGCAGGCTGTTAATGGTGCAGTATGACATATTACCCCATGTATGCTATCCCGCATGGACTGTAAACAGAAACAAACACGTGATAACGTCAGGCGCGATCAGTTCTAAGAATGACTTTCCGTCGACCGTTTTCCACCCGAAACACTGGGGGGGAAAGTGACTGGACATATAATTGAAATGTGTGGCCAACCCGCAAACGTGGTGGCACAACTTTCATTGGAATTTACTTCGATATTCAGTGTAAGTGTAACGTGGTTGAGAAACAGAAATTCATTTATATATCTCAAACCGCGGAAACTTGAGCGCTTCTGCAGGATAGAATTATGTATTCCACCAGTAAAAGTTTGATAGAACCATCTTCAGAACAAAAAATCGATTACGAAGGTTAACATGTTGACTTTCTCAAAAAAGGAAATTTTTTTACTGACAATGGTAAAAATATGGGCAGTTTTTATGCACAGCCGATTTTCCCCATTGCATCACAACTGTTATGCTCGGAAAGACCCGTGTATTTTTCGCGAAATATGTATTTTAGTATTTCACGAGGAATTTGAAAAATCGCTTTCCGCGCTCAAATGGCCGTTTCCAACTCGGTTCGGCCTGGAAACACCGTGCTGGCGAACTACACAATTTTCGTTACGTACCTTGTAGGTATGCTGCAGGTGTTGGTAACTGGACGTTCGAAGGATGTAGTTCTAATCCACATAGCATCTCCCGCCTTCACCTCGAGACTGTGACCTTGGAGTTAGAAAGTTGTAAGCATTTTGAACAGCGATCTCGTTTAATCTCGGTCATTCTATTAGGAATCGTGGAATTTTACGACGTGTCCCATCCAATCCTCCTTCGTACAAGAGAAAATAGAACAAGATTTCCTATCCTCCGTCCGTGCAAGTTGCCCCGCTTTTCCTCAGTGAACCTTGCAAAACGCCTCTGAACTTTCTCAGGTGCCTTAGTGTCGCTTAAAAGTTCGAGGTCCATGCTTGCACACAGTATTCCAGATCTAGCCTCACATACGCCATATTTCTGTCACTTCTGGACATTGCTTGAATCTCCTGAAGTTCTTCGTCATGAACCCTTTCAAGTCTTTGACTGTACCTACTCAACCCGAACTCCTCCTGCCTGCACTCTTTGCCAAGAAACCTGGCCGACCATGGTTGTTCTTTAGCAGGCAGCTGCTCAACTTATTTACATTCATGGTAGCTACTACTCATCTTGACATATTTGAGCAGCAACTATAGTGGATAAAAGAAAATGCGCTAGACCTTCGTCCGCTAACAGCTTAAAACGCCTTTCCTGAAGAACAATTTTAGCGTAATCCCAACAGCCATCGAAATAGAGAACGCAGCGAAGTCTGGAAAAAAACCGTATATTTTCAGCGGCGTTTGGAAATATGATAAGGAGTTGGTTCTAGCCTAGTCTAGAACCAACGGCAGCAACCAAGAGGAAAAAGACAAGTGGCACAGCCCACTTGGCAACACTCAAAGACGCGCCAGGCGAAAAGTGCATTGAATCTTTGAGTGCGTTAAATAACGCTCGAATAGGTCCGGGCTAAACGACCCTGAAGAATGAAATGGTAGATGAGTCGTTAGGAAAGTGGCGAGCATTCGTTACGTGCAATTAGTTGCACGACTGAAGAAAGCGACACTGAGTTTGTATCAGGCCTCTCTTAGCAGGCGCACACAGAACCATGCGTACAGAACAGGCGAGCGAGAAAACACGGTTCCAGCCAGGATCCTTAGAGACGTCAAACGATCGCTTGTCATTACATATTTAGGTTCATTTGGGTGCGCGAGTTGTCAGTAGTTTCTTCATTTCTCACGCCATCATCAATGATGCGAATGGAACGCCTCAGGTTGTTAGTGAAATCACTGATGGAAAGTGAAAACGGTTGTGGTCCAGGCACAATTCCTTAAGATACCCTACTAACAGCTGCATTTTTTTCAAACCTTCTCTGTGCCGTATCCATGTGGAAGGTGCCCTGCTTCAGAAGACTGCTACACTGCAGCAGCTCTGAAGGATGACCAAATGTCTGCAATCTGAAAATCGGCCATCGATGGTTTACTGTGTTGAACACTTTTCTGAAGTCCAGGTAGCAAACATCGACCTTCTTCCCTCCATCCAACACTTCAGTGTTCTCATCAAGAATACAGGCCAGGTTGGTGAGACAAGATAAATGTCGCACGAATCCGTATTGATCCGTAAACAGAAGGTCATCACAGGTCGGTCTATAATAATGCCTTCCAGAATTTGCGGGATAAACTATATGAGATTTTCTGGTCGGTGTTTTCCAACTTGTTTTTCCTTCCTTTATGGGTGAGTACAAAGCCGTCTTCCTTCGGCGATCTTGGAAGATGGCTTTGTGGAAGATGAGAATAAGCAGCTGAGCTCGGCGTATTCGCAAAACATTGCTGATATGTGTCATTGTCCTTGCATGGATGCAATCTAACCCTACGGCCTCATCCACATCCGGAACCTTCAACATATCCTCTACTTCATTCCTTCTATTTCAACTTCCGTCATGACGGGTCATCTTGCAGTCATTGTACTGAGTCCGGCAGCGGTAGTCTCAGGGTCCGCCTAAAATATCCTGTGGAAAACTTTCGCTGTTGAGGGGATAATTAGATAATACTGCTCACATTAAGAACAATACAACTGAGTCCTCTCATAATAGCCCATTTGGCCTGAACATATCCGAGGAATACCGTAGAATTCTTATGATAACTTACGACTAAATCCGCTTCATTTTTTCCCTACATTCCTTTTATTTCGCAGAATAACCCTTGTTAATCCCGGGCTTCTAGGGGTTGTTTGAGTAACACCTAGTCTACTCGCAACATCTGTCGGTAGGCTGAATCTAGAATGGTTGTTTTTGTAAACAACGGGCGTCTATAAATTCTGAACACGCTGAGCAACCGATTCGGATCCAAAAGAGAAGACGGTCGTATTGGAGAGTTTCTTGCTAATAAGGTGCTAAGGCACGAGAAAACTGGTATAAGCTAAATGGAGTTAGATAAAAGCAAACCTCGATATTGACTCCACCAAATATACGTGTTTCGCGGCTAACGGTTTACGTGATTGCGATCAAGTGCAGCGGTCATGTAATGGCAGAGCGATCAAGCGCAAATGAAATCAGGTTATATATAACCGAAGGTCCAACAATGGGGGAAAAGGAGGAAAAACCACACGAAGACAAGTTTCCACAAGTAAGCTATATCAAGATTCAGTTATACATCCAGATTAACGTTCGTTAAAGACGTAGCTCATCGCACGTGGAATTTGAACGATCGTATCGGTTTTTGCTAGGATGGCATGCAATCACCATCAAGAAGGTTTCTGAAGTAACAAGGAGGCGGATCAACGAGAAGGGGATATTTAATGCAAGGGTACGTGGTAGTCAGGGTTCTACAAAACAAGAATCGTCAAACATACAACGTGGACCGACATTCTAACATGCCGTTCCAGCCGCCTTTTATTCAAAAAACTTGATATTGCCTCCAACTGTTTGGACAGTGCTTAAACATTCCCTTTACGCCTCCGTGCCTTTTCAGTTTAAGCCCTCATCACAAAAATTTCACTTATTCCAAATACATCTTAATGAGTCGTGCATGTCAGTTTTATCAGATTCTCTTTATATCTATCCCGAGTTTCTATGACATTGTTGGGACACGACAGCCTACCCAACTACATCGTTTCGCATCCTACCCTAGTTGCCAGATATTCAGGCTCCTAAAGAATCTACTAGAGCCGACATGGGGGTTGACGTAGACGAAATCGGGCCATAGATGTATGACACCATGGTCAATCTAGCCCAAAAGGGTTTCGACCATCAAGCACAAAATATCATTACGATTCCTTGTTACAAGGTGTTAAACTGTGTCAGTTTGACCATCTCCCCACTTAATGAACACATCAACATTCTAGATTTGTGCCATTTCGTTTAAAAGCCCCTATAACGTCTCACCAAAGGTACTACTGGAAGCATGCACCAAACTTCACCTCGAGAGCATCAAAACCTCCCACTACAATAGGTTGCTTTGACATATCTGCTTGCCTCCTACCGAGTGGGTGACTGACTTGTACGAAGCCACAGGAGCAGCAAACTTATTTTGCCCTCTGTTATGGAGCAGCTTAACGGTTGAAAGGCCCAAATTTAGCTCTGCTTCATGACGTTGCCCACAATTCCACGCCAGACCACCGTCATCCATTCTACCATTCCATTTATCTACCCTGTAGAACGTACATCTAAGAGGACCAATGCTATCCAGTAAACTGTCCACTGGTAATCAAGTCTCACTAACCGCAATGACACACTTCCTGTCTAATTATCTCGACAGTTCACTCCATTTATTCCACCAGACTACTAGAATTGGCATACAACGCCCCCATGGGCTTCACGTGGCTATCCTTCGCTTAAAATTTCTCGAATCGATGGGCAACCTGTGACTAAAGGATTAAGTCTGAACAATAACTTGTCAATTTTTCTACAGGAGATTCTTTTTCTTTCCAGCTTCAGGCCAAACCATCCACACTCCCCATGTTGAGGAGCTGTTGCACTGGAAGTAAATCTTTCTTCTGTCTCCCTGATCTCTTGTCCCAGGTGAGGCCTTGTAAGCTGTATTCTCGACCACAAGTCTTTAATGCGCTACTGCGTCTCAGTCGATACCTTAAAGTCACCAGGATGCACATATTCCCTCATCCTTCCTAGTCATCTGGTGCCACCAACACCACTTTGAGTAATTGTCCATATCTGCCCTGCCGCCGCCATGAACTTCTTCCGGTGTCTGAGGTTGGCGTACTTAGCCAACATTGATCTATGACTAAACGAATTCGCCTGCTACTTGTCCACCCTCAATACCCGTCTGATGGCTACATGCTCTAGAACATCTACTTGCTTTAGGGGAGTTCTCAGGTCGGATATCATCTCGCTTTCACTAGACGTACCCATTTTCATAATCAATTCAGGGATACCTACGATAATGACATTCCTGTTTCTACCAAAGGCTAAGTCCCCTTCATTTTCAAAGTCTGAATCTGCCCCCACCAAAACTTCTGTCTGGTTGTGGACCCGGGCTAACCTTTACTCTCTGACTTCCACACTCAAACGGATATCCTCAACTAACTCATTTAGTTTTTCGAACGCCTTCCGTCTGCCTTCCGTATTAAACTTAACAGATTTCTCGTTCATTCTCATCTGTTCTTCTAGTTTCTTCTCTTCCATAGTTTTAGCCCCTTTCTATGACTGCCAATTTTATACAACTCATCCTGTTAGTAGCAAGGACATTTTGTTCGGGCTGTAACCCTGATGGCAGTTTCAGGTTCTAACTCGGTGACCAAAAGTGACGACGGCTATGTTTAATAACCACTGTCCTCCTTTTTTTTTACTCTGATCTACTTCTTGGCTTTTCATCTACTTGAAAAATTTCACGTCGGTTTCGCGGTCACTCACTTTTCCATCCCTAACCCTACTATTCTACGGTCTACCTTGTTAAGCACCACGGGTGATGCGCTACGCCCATGTACCCCATCGTTGTCCATTTCAGTGAGCACAACTAAGGAGTTTGGCATCACAACACCCATAAGCCCTTAATAGCCATTTATGAACCATGCACGGCTTTTGAGTCCATTTAGAGAGCTTGGTAAGCCGGCAGTAATACCACTTAGAACACCCATTACACTGAATACCCTCGGAGCTTAATTGTAAATAACGTTTTGTAAATAAAGATTCCGACGGTTGCTAGCACCTGCCACGGAACCTTTCGCAATAAACAGACGCTGATTTCGTGCGCCCGAAGAGTGCTTGTAGGGTTTCCCATATAACTTCGGGTGGTGAATCGGGAGCCACGCCAGAGGCACGAAATTGCTTTACAGCTGCATCCCCCCAAAAACTAATGATATGAAGGCTGTGAAGGTGTAGCTCACTGCTGATAAGTAAATTTTAACTTCAAAAGCCAAGTCATCGAAGTCATCATTCGGATTGTAAAAGGGAGGTTGGCGTGGTGACGGTTTAACCTCGCAGCATAACTCGTTCTTTTTGATGGTAGAATCTGTCGATAACGGGGTGAAGTGCAATCCGTTTTCGCATTCACCTCACCTCTGTCACCAGTTGTAACGGTACAACAAACATATACACAGGACAGCAATCTCAGACAGTCTTGACGCAAACAAAAACCAGAGAAAAGAAGTAACGAATGATCACAACCAGTGTATCGGTGATACAGAGACGAGGCAGTTATACGCAAAACGCCAACGGCAACACAAAAATGGAAGTCCCAACAACAAAAGGTTTTCAAATCGTTCAGACAGGAATGTCCAGAGTGAGTTGAATGTCACAGTTCTAGGGACGTTCATGTGGTGGAGAACACGTCGAATAATGCGTAGGCGGGCGACCTGGAATATATAACAAGGAAGAGAGCATCAGCGGAAAGTTTAAATTGCATGTGCAACAGTTTTCGTATTGTTACCCATTGTTTAGTCGAAATATCGCAATTCCTTAACGTCCCTGATAAAAATGTTTAGCACACTAAAACAGACTTATTTTCAACAGCAAAATGGGCACATTTCATGTTTTCTAAAATTCTCCGTCAATTGCCATCCAGAATATATTGCAACTCATATTAACGATCTACTGATGTGGACATTTACTTCCTGCCGATAGTCTTCAGCGTTTTTTTACCGCCCCAATGGCTAACTTTCAGGCTGGCCACTTGGATACCTTTATCTGGACCAATACGATGAGTTTCCATCAAATTTCACTGTCCTTAATACCATGTAAAGAAGGTTTGTTCAATAATGCCAATGAAGTATTTAAAGCGTTCCAGGGGTAGACGGGAATTATAAACAGCGTGGAAGAAATGAACGAATCATCCCGAGCTTCAGGCACATCTGCGTCCAGAAGGAAGAGGAGGGTATCAGACAGGATGCTGGAACAGTCCAGCAGAATAAAACCACGCCTGTTTCTCTCTGTCAGAACACGTAAAAAAATGAAACTAGAGATCTTTCAGAATGTGTGTTCTGTATTATTATAGACCCTGGAAATATAGTGTGCGAAGAAATCCCGTCAAGTTAACGAGGTTGTGGGCGTGTTATGTATTTTAGTTTCGGATAGGAGATTACAAATTAAAGATATGGCCAGGGCGCACTTACGTTAAGAACCATGTCACACAAAGCCTCTTCTGGGATGCCTTGTTTCATACAACTTGAAGACGTACGACTCATTAACTGTAAATCAGCCGAACTGCATCATGTTAGCTTGAAACCTTTGTCCGTCTCTGAAGCAAATTTCTGTGAAGCAGCTGTCACCCAAAACTCCTTTGTTGGGCCGGCTATGTCGCCGAAAGAAGTCATTGCATACATCTTGAAGGTTGTATGTACGCACCATCGAATTCCTAAGCCTAATACTGCTGGCCATTCAGCTCCCAGTATGGCGAACATTGTCAACCGTGGGACAGAAACCACAAAAAGCCATGTGTTACCTCTGCAACCGGTGTTAAGTCGTCTAAAACTACAAGGGTTTTGACGCCAGTATATAACGGGATTCGAGTCAGGTTGCCCAAGAAAACGGTGTGGCTGTCCAGGGTCTTTCAGGTGTCACTTGTTGCCCTCCAAAACCCCGGGATTAACGTGGCAGTGGGCTCTAGAGACAGCGATGTACAAAACGCTGGCCAAAAGATCACGTCCGTCTTCCACTGAGTTCTTGGCAAAAAGTTATAGTTTCATGTAGTTTTAGAAGTCGGTACGTTGAAGAATCGTATCGACACAGGCCAACGATATTGAAAGGTATCTTTTAGCTTTCCATAGACTGATTATCCAGGAAATGCTACGGGCCGAGCTGCAGAGGAGCCAAATCCTGCGAGAAAAACCCCTGAACTGAAGTCGATTTCGAAATATATCTTCGCAACCGGCCTTCCACTCTTCGGTGTTGACAAGCCTAGGCATGACATAAACAAGTGGAACTTCTTGGATCCAACCCTTGAAATTGCAAATACGTACGTTCAGCGCCTTCAGAAAATCTCC
The DNA here is from genome assembly GCA_013368495.1 of Paragonimus heterotremus. Taxonomy (NCBI): domain Eukaryota; kingdom Metazoa; phylum Platyhelminthes; class Trematoda; order Plagiorchiida; family Troglotrematidae; genus Paragonimus; species Paragonimus heterotremus. The sequence goes on along the minus strand of LUCH01004636.1, from coordinate 1,275 downwards.
GGTTCAAATCATGCACGTGAAAGATGTCGCCCGCAACTCACCAAGGCTACTGCCGCCCTCATAAGTATGTCGGCACATACCCTAAAACATTATCGTCATAGTCGTCATCGCAATTCTGGGGACGTGTCATCCCATGCTGCCCATTACAAGGTCACTTCATATGGTCACTTCATATCACTCTTAGTGGATTCAACAGCTGAAAAACGTTTCGCATCAGGTTTCGAAGAGGTCAGCGATGGTTTCGTCAGTAGCATTATTGTAGTGACCTGGAGTTAACCGCGGTCTGCCGGCTGTAGGATGTGTAAGATATTCCCAAAAATTTTACCTCACATTTTACATATGATCTTAAGGATCTTTATCTGCCGTCTGTTTGGCGCATGCGACCGCGTTTGTTTATTTGCATGTTTGTCGACCTATGCCTGCCAGTCGCGTCATATTCACTCTTCCGGCTTGCTCACGCTCGACGGTTGGATCCTCAACCTCCCTAGCTACTTTGGTGTACCGGTGTCGCTTAGAGCTGATGGAGACCCATTGTAAATATCGTATAAGATATTTTCGGTCTCCCGCAATTATCAGTATTTTTGTTTCGCGTCTGGCATTGTTGTGTATACCTGAGAAAGCGTTAATTTAGTGCACGTATGCACCAAATTATGACTGTTTTACCTAATTCATAGTGCCAAATTAATTCATGCTTTTTCATTGTCAAATATGTTGGATGTATTTAAACCAGCTTACTTGGTCTGCCTAACAAACCCGCTAGACTTAATATTCTGTGTTGTTCTTTGGTACCTCGGTAACTACCGTAAGTGAGTCTCGACTCAGTGACCTCCTCTTGGACTCTGAACTTGAGTTCAATTTTGTGTCGGTGTTTCCAGTTGGCAAAGCCGGAGGTAAAAGTGGGACCAGCCACCTCTGTGGATAATTCGCCGCAGATATTTTATTTTGTTACGCCGTAACCTACATCGGTTCTTGGAGCAGTCTGGTGAAGTACTTATGTAACTAATGCTGATCTTCGGTCGGCCGGAGTGTTGTACGGATCTCCGTCTACCGAGCATGCAACAGGCAGCTTCACCTAAACAGGCCTGGAAGCACTAAACACTCGGGTTTACCTCATATCCAATAATGGTGTACTTAAACTTCCGCAAATAAACTTCACCTCATTCTCCTGAATGAGTTCTGAGAATTTCATGGCGGTATGTTTCAGTCACTTGATGGAGCTGCGTGTAATCGGCAGAACGTGAATATCTCCGTTACCTTTTAGTTAAAAAACAATTC
>LUCH01004635.1:28811-44043 GCA_013368495.1 Paragonimus heterotremus | reverse complement strand
TGACCGACTTGTCGGAGAGTGCGGACATTGAAGGCACCAATGTTTACCAGTTGTATTGGCCTCAGAAAACAATTATCCTCGAAGGCACAGGGGAGGAAAGAAGAAATGGGAGGGTAAACAGTAGGAAGAAGTTGTGTTAGATGAGCAATGTCATTGTCAGGAGAACGATAACTCCTGATACTTCTCAGTCGTTTATGCCACGTTAGGGAGTTGACTTGAGAGACCCCACTTCGAGTCTCTGACTCAAAAGTCGGACATGTGAGACAACACTACACAGGGTTTTCTTGGGGGACCCCACCCGGAGCCAATGACTCAAGAGTCTGACTCACATGGCAGTGAGGGTCTTGCCTAGCCCGAGGGCGCAGTGAATAAGACATTGATGTCTCATTCTGAGCACTGCTGCGTGTAGTGGATGTACTCGAAACGACATCGGGCTTTTGCGAGACATCGGGTGTTTTTCGACGGTACTGGATAGTACGCTGGCGGTCACGATCAACCGTTGGGCGATCGGAGTGCTCTTTGTTTGAGGGTACCTATTCTAACCCCCTTCTTCCTGACACGGAAGACAGCAGTGCCGCAACTATAAAAGTAGTTCTGCTGTATGTTCATAAGATCGTGCCTCACTACCTAAGCACTCCTATGCGGTCAGTAGTGCGACATACAATCCTATGAGTGTAACTGTTTTTCGTCGAACTGCTTCCCTCTGGCCTATCTGACAAGGTTGCACCTGGAAGGAACGGTGTCCTAGTCAGCATAGCCCGCCGGATCTAAACAGTATATGGAAGTAGTGCGAGATTTGATAGATATACACTGAACAACAAACTTGGAAGTTGTTTTCGCATTCAGACAGATCCCCTAGTCTACCTCTTCAATAGAAGGCACGAGACATGACATTAGTTTACGCTGGGGCCCGTTAAAAGTGTACGCTCCTGCCGTGACCGGGGAACAAGCATCGGATAACGTCCTCAAGAGGCAATCGGGTTGACCACTGTGCTACTGTCCACACACTGACAGTCTTCGAAATCCAAAACGTTCCACATGGTTCCAACGACATCAGTATCAGAACTCAAAATAAGCCGTTCAGAATCATAATGTCTGGAGGAATTATCCAAGTCTGAACCTATACGATGTAGGAAATTGCGTGTTGCCTTGTTGTAAAGTAAAAGGCTTTCGCTTAGTCGATAAAATGAAGAATGATGTATTAACCGAAGGTAAGTTGACCTGATGACCACTCAGACTAGTAAATTCGATGGAAAGGCTGTGAACATCACCGCTAAAGCACAGTTCGCTCTTGTGATGATCATGTCAATGAGAACTGTATACACAGGACCCATCCAGATAAAGTTGATCTCAGTGAACCACACGAAACAACGGGTTCACGATTCCAGTTGGAATTATGCTATGTTGTGTCTGTCACACGTTCAACGAAATGGCTTCAATCATTTAAACGTAGGAAAGTGGCAGTTGGTTCGAGATCAAAATGATTAATATTCGCCATGCGAGGTTGTAAGAAAAGCACATAAGATAGCAATATAGCAATAAGCCCCAGAGGAAAATAGGGCCGTAAGCAGAACGTCACTGACCTTTTCCGCATTCACTCCATGGATGGCACCAGAAAGGCTCAGCTGGACGAACTCGATGAGCAAACTTGGATCGGGCAATCTAAAGGAAGACAAAAAGCCAGACTTCCTGAAGGGTAAGGGAATCATACTCAAGGAGATAACATACAGTTGAAAATCGACTGTTGAGGATTAGCAGAACGTGTTCTTCGACGAAACGGTGGGAATAAAGACAAACTGAATACAAGTCACATTTGAAAAAACACTTTTGTACTCGCTTAAACTCTCTGACTGACCTACATCAAACAGAGGTCCTAGCTTCGATTGCTGATCAGAGCGTCCGATCAGCAGTATACATCCATCTTCAAACCGGAAGTTGAACCTCGACTGTAGCGTTTTTGTGAAAACAGCACGAGTTAATGACCAGCATTCGGGTTAGGTGCAATCAGGTATACATATCAAAACGTCATAAGACCAGGCTCACATGTTCAGTGTTCAAGTTGCCTGGTCGACTTGGGAGAGCAGAAAACTAGCTTGTTAACTGTAGTTGATAATCCCTTGATGGAGTCAGTTCAGAAGTGCACCGGTCAATTTCAATGTGCATTTTACCACGATTTTTTAAAATCTGTACGAAACCGAACAGAATTTCCTGACAATTACAGTCCTAATATGAATACATCTTTATTTCGACGACTGTTTCATCAACTACTACGAGAACAGTTCGGAACGAAGAGTGATGAGTGATGTACAGATAGGAAAACAGAAAATCCCACTTTATCTTCAATGATAGTCAGTCGGTAACTTTAATGACCAGGTTGATGCATTTTCACCTTAACGAAGGGTTATCTTCACTTCTGTGGACAGTAGAACATTCAGCTATAACTCTTCTGTTGCACTAGAGGGAGTGTTATAATACAAGCAAGTAGTTGATATACTTTTAAACAGAAAAACTTGTTTGTTCCGGGGCTGAAAGTTCTCCAGTCGTTCTGGTGCTAAGTAGGTATAAGAGAAATAATGAACACAAACTTGTGAAACAAAAAAAATGGATTTCCAGCCTTATCGACAAAAGCGTTATCTGATGTTACAGTTCCTCGAGCTTCACAACAAAAGTATCATAACAGGAGTAGCGTTATTTTCACATCACACTTTATAGTTTCAAATGATCTACTGAGAAGTAAAAATGTTTCAAAGGATCAACATACAATTTGTACTTACTGTTATGTTAAGCCTAAAAGTTGATTGACTATTTACCAAGAAACGCGTCCTAGTACATTGACATTAACTTCATTACGAAAATAAGAGATACAGAGAGACATGGACGATAAACTATTGAAAAAGTTTGTCAGCCAAACGCAGCGATAAGTCGTGATAGCCATACACTGTGAGATTAACCGACGATATACAATGGTAAACATGACCATCTTTAACAACTTCATCTAATTGATCCCATCAATATAGACATGTCACGGCGTGATTGTCAAACATTTTGTTTGTGTGACCCACAAGAATGTAAGGTGGACCATCTTTCACAGTTTATCTAGTTGGCTTAAAACACAGCAACCTAAATGCCCCAAAGAAGACGGATCATTAGGGTAGAAAAACTTTGAAACGGGTGTGGTTCGTCGGACGAATTCCTTATCAACATCTAACAAGTGCAGCGATGAAGATTTGACGATAAGCACTCATTTGTGTGTCAAGACTACATCTACTTTCTGCAGTGTTCATGTTTCCTTCATAGTGAGATGCCGTGTGGATCGTACAGAGATTTGTATGAAAAGTAGCACAAACAAAATCCGTTCGACTGTTCTATCAATCAAACAAAGTAAATTAAGAGCAAGATAAGGTTAAAATGATGGCAGGTTTGGTTTGTGCAATATTGCAATAGCGTGATATCACGCAAGAGCTTTAAACTAAGGCTGCTCAGCACTTTCGTAATCAAGATGAATATTTTACAAGGAGATTCAACCGAAAAACTAGAAACAGAAGTTCGTTTACCACCGGTATGATTCCATGGGAAGACAGGGTCAAAATGGGCTGAACAATTCCGGAACTGATTACAGGGATGTAAGGATAATGATCGGCTAACACACCTTGAAGACAGGTCATCGAGGCTTTAGCAACGAACATCTTAATTAAAACACTTCGAAACGTGAAGAATGGTTAGTTCACATTCAGCTGCTTTTGTTGGTCCAGCGATTGGGGCTCGAAATCAAAATGTTCTCGTCAAACACATGAACCCACGGAGTATGCGACAATCCAATCTCACGTTGAACAAGTATTTAAAAATCATCAGTTAAATACTGTCAGCGTTCCATAATATTGTCATGCCGACTTGTTACAACCTAGATATGGTATTTGATAGACAGGTTACCACACGACCAACAATACGGCATGACAACAGAGCATTACAAGACTTCATGGGTTGCAACAAAATCATCTGACGATAACAGAATTTAACACTCAACTGCATAGGATACTGTTACGCTAAATCAAATGGGCATGTTTAGGAAGGAGAGAGAGACAATATCGGAACTGCAATGAGGCAGACTCGAAAATCGTTCACAAACGAAGCTGGTGACATGGAGTTGAATGGAATACAAAAAACGGTTAACTACTGGACAAACTGGAAGTCTTGAAATCTATCACAGCACATATGTGGTAACACAAACTCAATTTTTGATTGCTCTACCGCATAATATTGCAACGTAGCAAATGCCTCGTAGAGCTGGCCAACGACCCCATGCGGCCCCATCAAGGTCAGATGCAAGCCCCTTGAACTCACAGTATGCGGTCGAAGACGGTGAAATAGGTGGTAGTCAATCCTGTTCAGTAGTGTGAATTTTGCACTTGCTTGGGGGAGCTGACTCTGGAAAAAGGTGTAATTTATGAGGCAGAGCAGTGGAAACTGCACACAAGCTTGCGGAATCTGCGTAACTTTAACTAACATCTCAGTTGTATAACCGCAGAATGTAGGCGCTTTGCTGTTGCATGTTCGAGTTTGGACACAATCGCTCTGTTAGCTCTCCTTAGGGAAAACAATAAATTGGACACAAACCCATTATTAAGGTTCGAGTTTCATTATGACCGTTCCGCATTAATGCATTACAGACCATCGAAAGAACAGAATATCGAGCGACTCCGACTTACGGTTTGTTGTATCAATTAAGCAACCTGTTTATAAATACGAAGGACTACAAGTTGAGATTTTTAATACCAATATTTACAAAAGAATCGGGTTAAACAATATTAGATCGGCAAAAAACTAGACGACGTTACACCAGGCAACGTTTGTCGCTGAGCAACAACAGGAATGTAAGCAGAGCCACGATGTGCCTCATAACAAAGCAATGGAGAGTGTAGATGCGTCAAGTATATTTCCAAGTGATCATCACTGAAGACCATTGCGTGCATGGCCGACAGCATACGTGACGAGTATAAATAAGATTTAGGCTGGTCTAAGATAGAAGTGGAAGATTAATTATGAACAGTTTCTACCACACCTTAGTGATCCGCTCTGTGGTCATCTGGGTTTGACCCGACAAAAAAGGTTGTGCTGCTTTTATCTGGGGAGACCTCACCAACTTAAATCCTCAAAAAGTGATTCGTGTATGGTTCTGGGAGGTCTGTTGCATCGAAAGCGGTGGCAAATGGCATGATGTTTCATACGTCAAAGTGATTTCTGAGCGACATCGCTGCATCTTGTGCAGTTTCTTGCTGAGGAGAAGACATTACGTTGAATGATCCAACGTAACTTACAGTCAATTAGTCACACGTTCAGCACGTAGAACAGTTGACTACTTATTTCTATCCTACTGAGAATAGTCTTTTGGAACGTTTGTGTACACACCGTCACTTGTGCACGCTGCCATATTAGAGTAACGAGGAGAACTACGCTAAAACAATAACAACTAAGCATATCACCTGCTTCAAGTGTTTTCCTTTTTTTAACAACATGAACACAACAACGCGCCGAATATACTCTCGTACACGGATTCACTGAACAGTAAAAATTTCCACAACTTCGTTATGAAATTTCTCCGTCGAACATACCATCACATATCGACCCAGCGTTTCCGAGCACGAGGCCAAGCGGAAATGGGGAAAACTGAAACAAGGTGTGACCCACAGAAACGTCGACTTGGATGGACGCCGCATCCATTGGTTGAAGTCAATTGTTCCTTCAAAAAATAGATCACTGTCCGATATGTGCTCTAAAATATTTTATGGTTTCTAAGCTATCTGCCTCACTAAGTGCCAAAGATTAATTTCGCCGCATATTCCTCCACTGTCTTTATACTAGTCGATTCCAGTTTTATTATAACATTTAATATGGAATTCTCCAGCGTTAATCAAGACATGAAAATACACAGACGCTGATCCTCTGCGTTATCCTCAGTATGAGAGGGAATAAATTCTTAGCTGAAGGTATTCTGCTTCCATCTGCAGTTTTGGAGTTTGTTGTGTATCGTATTACGTGCTGGTTATTCGTAGAATAGGTTAGGATTGCTAAAACGTTGCTTAACTGATGTGAACATGTGATACAGCTCTAGTGAACAAATGGGTTACACAAAAAAGCGATTCACAGAAATTTCGACGGAAAGTGTCCGCTTACTGTGGCAATCCTCCTCGTTTCAACATTCCATACAATTGGCCAGTGATCCAGTAACTCAATTCCCGAGATATGTCCGCCTTTGAATTTACATTAAGCCCTGTGTTCTGTTGAAGCATGCGTTGCAGACAAGTATCGAACAGCGTCTTAAGTGATGGGTTCTCAGCGAGTACCGAAGCTCGGTCCCACGGAACGAAACACTCGGCTAGGAGCTGATGACGTGATTGATTGGGTAGCATGCCGCCGCCATGGACCTCAACAAGCTTCGTGTATTGCCGCTCGGTGCATGTAATACAAAGCCGGTCGGTGTCAACAGTAGACCCATGCGAATAAGTGGTGGCCTCATCAAGACAAACAGGACAGTGTAACCGCAAACGAAGCGGAGGGAGATTCGGTTCTGGGAGATAACGATAGTCTTGAATCACTTCCTTGTCCCGCATCGATAAAGTGCAACTGTTGTAAGGAAAAGCGTGTAAAACCAATTTTAATGATTTTAAAGTGCAATAAGCAACTCAAAATACTGACTGGGTCACAGCTACACTGACTTAAGTCACATGAACTAAGCGGGAGTCACCCTATTTAACATTAATTAACCTGGCAATTGATTTATGAGACCAGTCTCTTGAAACAGTATCACAAAGTTTAATTTCTCAGATGAAAGTAGAAAGCATTAATGACAAACGAAAACAACAGGATCGCATGACCGATTATACAACACAATTGTAAGCTGTCATCACATACAAACTCCTGTTGTGCACAACAACGGCAACGTTTGAATGACGGTGTCATTAGCTGCGAGAAATCTGAGCTGCACTCGAAGAGTCAGGAAGGAGCCAGGGGAAGATATACAAAAACTCCGAAGTCAACCAGAACCGTCGAACCAAACAGTCATATGAAGTAAAATCAATCAACAAATCCATTGGATTATTATAACGCGCTAGTAGACTGAATACCTTTCGTTCAATAGCCCGCTTATCTTGTATATGAAACACATGAGCTGGAGATTGAAAACACAACACGGTTAACGTCTACGACCGCTCAATATTGAAAGCAGAAGTGAGTTTAACAGACAAAACACTCTTAATGCCCTGTATGTATAACAACTCATTTTTTAATTAAAAGAGGGAAATGGAGTTTCGAATAAAAACGGTGCACACACATACAGACTAAACAGACTGGGGAGAGGTTAAGCAAATAATAGCAACGAAAAATTGATTTTCCAGAAAACCTCATCTACGAGTGCTAGGTTTACGAAGATATTAGAACACTGTGCGAACACTACGTCGAAAAGAACAATCAATCAGTACATCGCGCGACATGGGCACACACCATAATGTGGACTTATGCGCAATGGGAAAACGTCGGCACGCATAAATGAAACCTAACTATCATCAACGTCAGACACAAAGCAATCATCTCGTGATGCAACACAGAAAAATTCAACAACGTGCTAAGCCCTGTTGAGAATAAAATATGACACGAAACCTACAGTCCGATATGCAGATGGTTCTAACTTTCGTCTAACTCTTCAGTTTGCGTGTATGTCTTGACGTTAAGGTTTACGTCCGAACGTATTCAGTACACGAAGATGTGCAAACATAGTATGACCAAAACCATGCACAAGCATGAAGGAGTGCGACGACCAATAGGCAGCTATGTTTATGACAGCTTTTACTTTAGAATTCTACACATGAAAACATTTGTCAAGGTTTTGTCGAAAGCGTATATTCCATAAAATTTTTGTTCCCATAACTGTTGGTTCATTGTCAAAATCTTTACATAATGTGGTTCTCGTGTAGATACAATATTTAAAGGTAAAACATGGTAGTTTCCGAAAACCCTACTTGCCAACAATGTGCTCCCTAACGTTGCTATGTTAACAAGTCATCAATCGAAGAGATGCCCAAGAGAGAGTCAGTTAATCGTAATTATCCTCTCATTTTTTGGTCTGACTTAAGATCACATCAGTCGACGTGTAGTTGAGGTTCATAAGACAACACTGTAGGAGCACTCGTCCTTATATTCAGATAAATAAATGTTCAAATCAAATCACAAGCAACATCAACCCCGGTGCAGGTTGATACTTTGAAAACACATCAAAATGATCTCGGATAATCATGTTCAAACAATAAGAGCTTAGATTTGTATGTGTAATTCGATATGACTACCATCACAGTCGGTTACAGTGACCACGCCGGTCTGAGTAACTCTGATCACGACAACCGGATGGACGAGATAACTGAAGTAATATGACACCCTTCGCGTTGAAATCTCTTTATCACTACGAACTGTCTATTGTCCCTCTGTACACTTTTAAGAGCCTGTACCAAGATACAGACGATTGAGTAAAAAGAGTCAAGATTGTGGCGTTTAATTGAAGGATTTGTTGCAAGATCGTCTTTCTGCATATGAAATATCTCCGACGTTGTCGCATAAGTCGAACTTTCGGCAGTACATCAAAAACGGTTTGGTTTTAAATAACCAGTTGCGGACACGAAAGTAACACCTTTCTTCAAAAACGGATAATCGTCAACATGTTCAAGCCAGGGATGTTTGTTCTAAGAAGCATCCATGATACCCAGTCATTATTGCCATCCGGTTCATAAAACTGTCAGCTGATAAAAACTACATAATCATCGCTGTCATCATGCAGTGCTGAAACCTTTGAGACTGGGTTATCTTCCAACACAGAATGAAAACCAGTTCCAAGAAAATGACTTCGAGTCGTTTTCGTACTGATACTGTTCTAAGCACTGTATCTAGTATCGTAATTTACCATGCAACAGCTGCCGCTGATGACTACAAACTAATGATGATCGTGTTCAACATAAGCTACAATAGGTGGTTGAAGTTCCCATATGTAATGGGGCCGACCACTGACTTTAAATCAGATTACGATCTAATAAGGTGCGGAAACAAAACCGAATTTCGATTAATCGTACAAGTTACACTTAATCCTCAACCTTAAAGGTTCAAACACACGTTTGCCCAAAAAATCCGGTTAGTCAGGCTAACTCGATTCTAACCACGTACAGCGGCACCTGTTGCAATAGGGAAAGAGTAGTTGGATCTGTTCCACCTGGTTCTGGACACGCCAAATGGAAGTTACATTCATGCGCATGCCATATTAACAAGCCATCCCCCTACTCAAATTGAAGATTGGAACGCTATTGCAATGGGTTCATAGCTTTCATATTTCAGGTACTTATCCAGCAAACCCCCTTCAATCTGAAGCAGACTGATAATATGCATAACCTCATGGACCGGGAAGTTAACTCTAGTACTCATGCCCACGAGCTAGGCGAGTTCACTAAGCATCCATTAGCCGCAAATAATGCACTGTCTCAAAGTGTAATACCAAAACATCTACTGAGTAATGTTCAACCGGTCAACGTTCCAAATCACACAACTCTTTGGGAACAGATAAGGGAATAGGAATTTAAAAACTGATTCATTCCATGCACGCTTAACAATAAGGCCTCTGTTATCGGCTAACATGCAAATTCCGCTATCCTGAATAACTGGTACAAACATTCATCCACATTCGTTGTGTTCATCGGATAGGTGATAACAAATCCCACTTTGTTATTTGCAGTGAAAATGTAGTCAGCTATTGACATTAGACCCAGCAGGAAGTTATGAAAGACAAAACTGAGTTGTGCGCTCCCTAGGTGTATAAAAAGGAAAACACAAATTTAATGAGCCATCTACAACAGGAACCATAGAGAAAAGGGTCTGCAATACAGAACGAAAAACGCGTTACAATAACTATGAACAGCAAATGTTTAGTTGCGTAGGTTCAAAATCTATTCATGTGTTGTATTCGTTCATAACGTTGGATAGCATTGACTTCAAAAGGTCTGGAAATTAACCAAAGCAATTTTCCTAATACAAAAAAAGACAATGATGAGGGTGAACAAAGTGAGCGGATGTGGCGTGGAAAGCACAGGGTATCGTAGAAACAACAAACCTTACTATTGAAAGAAGAGGGGTGATCAATATTAAGTAACGATTCTAGGTGAACAACACGAATGAACTCACTCCCTGACGGGATCGTAAGACCGAGTCTCATTCACGAGGGCTCCGCCATCTCGGACAGTCTGCATCTGCCGGTCGATTTCAAAAGCTACATACGACGATGGAAGCACGGAGATTACGAAATGAAATAAATGCTGGGTAATGGCGATAAAGGCACACAACTAAACGAAAGCGCATTTATTTCAGTCCAACACCTACGTATTGTACACCAGTAAGTCATAAGTACTTATTATAGTTAGTGGTCAGAAGACTAGAGCTAGAAAGAAGAATTTAGACGAGACTCAATTGCGAAAAATCTGGAGCTCGACTGGATCAGTAATAAAACGTCAATACTCATCGGCAGCGCTGGTGGATTACAGCGTGAACTGATAGAGAAATCCTGCTTGAGCAGTCAATCGGCTGGATCATTTGGTGGATTCCATAGGACACAGCTGGATGGGTGAGTAACTAGGTCCAAATATAAAACCTCTGAGCATCAGGTGTGGCCTCGTAGCTCATCTGGTGAGGCATCTGCTGCGTTTTGGCATGTTGTTTCTGTCAGTGGCTGGAATCCCGCGGAAGTCCAAATTGTTCGCAATTGAGTCTATTCTACATTATCAAATCTGCCAAACTACTTATCAGGAACAAGGATGTCAAAGGTCTATGGTAACAATGAGGTAAGGAAGTGACTGGATAAGAGTGCTTGATTACATATAATTTCCTAGTAATCGAATGTGAGTGACAAAGACATCCCCGACGGAGGTCATCATAGGTGGTTAAAAAGTACAGTACATCTTACGTGTAAGGTTGTGATCATAAGGCAAGGCACAGGTTACAGAAACAATTTTGTTATTAGAATACATTACTCATGAGTAGCTCAATCATTTATGAAAAACTGCACAGATATCTAGATGGATATGCTATGGGAAATCTGTCGGGAATTACTCCAGCTGACTTTTACGGGGCCTAGAGAGAAAAAGACGACAACAGCTGCGGAAAATGTCCTGCATCAACTGAGAATACACAAGAGAGTTGACTGTGACATAGAATATAGCACATACAACACCAAACTGATCTAAGAAGAGAATATTTGTGACACAGTACCAGCTTTCGGGATTTTGATAGATCAGAAAACAACGGTGTGCTCGTAGTCAGTTTACAGGACATAAAGAATATCCAAGGTGTAGTTGGTACTCACTGGAAAACATGGACATTAGCGCGCATCCTTTTCTGAAAGTACAAACTGCGTACTAGTGATAAATTACAAAATGATATGCGTTAAATCTTTCAGGGGAATTCCGGGAGCAAAGTACAAGAGAAGCTTGCTTAATAACTGCACATACGAGCGAATTAGGTAACAGGCGATGTATAAGAGTAACGTTTCCACTGTACAAATGAAACGGCGCTAAAACACAGTCATTTCGAAGACTTATGACGTTACTCAACTTTGTTATGACCAAGAGGACCCATCAGTCTACGAGCACTCGAATCAACAGATACAGACCAAAGTGACAACAAAGTCAAAGTCTTCCCCTGTTTGTAAAATCTATCGCACAAGACACTCTTTAAAAACACATACTCGAGGCTAGCCAACAAAGGTGGACGTAACCAATACAACATCATAAGGAGAAACAACCAACAGCACGTCAACTTAAGAATTGATCCAACTAGCTAACAATTTCCCCTAACAAGACCAATATGTAGTGATACTTCAGTGCAAAAAGTGATAACAAATAATCAAAGGTAAGAACGACGAGAAGCTAACATAACAGACCACTCGCGAGATTCACATACAGAACCAACGGTAAAGTTTGACAAAACAAAACCACATATACCTAGAGACCAGTATGAACGTACGTTCCAATGAGACATATACGGACGTTAGACGAATGCTGACACTAACCAAGAACTCTAGGCTTGAAAAACCTAGATATCTTCCAAATTGCATTACACACAAAAAAAATTGATATTTGAAAGTCGACGGCACAACGTTGGCAACGTAAAAGGTGGTCGATGCAGTTGGACAGTTAATCTTCGACCATTCTAAGAAAAACATCAGTGAATGCGTAGACTAACGAACTGGTTAGTCTCTTTGAAAACTATTTTGATACAGCACACAAAAATGGAGTGGACTGTACTTACAATTCACTTCATTTATTCCCAAAAATTACACGCGCAGTTTAGTGTGAACGCTTCTTCACATGACCGGCTGCGTATAGTCTGAGGATGAACTTCTGAGTGGTGATACAACTACCAATGAGCATACAGCCGAACTCGTGAAAACTGATCGGAAGCAACAAAATAGGAACTATCAACCACAATATACACCCAACAAGTAGTTCTTCAAAAATACTCCTTGAATAAAAAAAATCGTACTTATTTAGCTGTTGAATCACCTTTGTTCATTTCAATCCGAAGAATAATCCTCCACTGCCCCCTTCGTTATTTCAAAGAAAACTGTGTACCTCACGTCATTCATCGGTTCCCCGATGCTGCGGTGACATACATATTGGCAAAACGCACCGAGGTTTGTGACGGAGAAAGACGGAACACCCCCACCCTCAAAGGTTAGTGCAAGCGACTACAAAAAATTGAGTGGACGCCTAAACACCTTAGTAGAAATCCCATTATGAAACATTTTGCTGATCTGTGGCTGACCTCGTCACTTCCCTTAAGGTCTTATTATGCAAACTGAGTCTCAAGTTGTCGGCGGTTCCCGAACTGAACATCAGAAACAAATGAAGCAACCAATCCGGTTGTCATGGCACTCAGTTACCCAACCATTCGTCAGTTCACCGGTTTGTTGCTCTACGTAAAACCTATATAACAGAATGTTCTGTGTAATCAATTGGTAAGAATAAATGGAACGCTTGTAGTGTCGTCTTTACGAATTTGTGATTAAAAAAAATAAAGACAAAGAGACAGACTTGAATCAGATGAACCAAAAAGTGTACGGTCGGCAACATAATAAGTGAATCTGTTGCATCAAAAACTTTTATACGTTCAATTCCTTTTAGTAAGTTTTACAGAGAACCATCTCAATGAAATCCAATAACTTTGGTTTTTTATTACGTCATAAAATCGTGAACACACTTGTGTAGTGAACGGAATGACCCGTTAAAAGCAGGTGTTTGCAGTCGATGAGCTGACTTCTGCGATGAGAAGATCAAAGTTGATTTCCGTCGAATCATCGTTTAAGACAACTACCTTATGATATTTCGATCCCACTGAGAAGGCAAACTTCTGGTGGTTTATGGAAGTCGATGAGATTGCCAACAAAACTGTAGTGTCTATTTACACACACGTATGAGCCGACGAAATACAATTTCCAATAGCTGGAACGGTTCAGGAGTAAACATGGGTAGTGCGTTCAAGGTTGAGTAAATCCCAACTGCCAGTAAAGCAGCCAACGCAAAGTGAAACTTAAGTCACAAAGAATGACACCATTAGTCGTTTGTTTCAGCTCAGTGGGAGAGTATCTTCTATTAAATGGCCCTATCTGAACAGTAAGCTTAATGTATGTGACTGATGAGAATGAAATGTATACCTTTTGCGATAGACTATTTTATTCATATTGATGAACTGTGGGAGTATAACGGGGCAAAACTCACAGATTTCAGCAAACATAACTGACCTATAGCATGGGAAACTGCACGAATACTATTCACATTTTTGACCTCCGTGCGTGGGCCCTGTTCGGTTAGGCTGGGTCCCACAGACACGTTCACATCAACGCGCAGTTCGCCGAGAGAAGCATTCGCATTACAGCAACCCAAGAATGATAGTAAAATGGCCAGTTCGTTAACAAAAGCAGCCGCTTGGGAGGGGTGATTAAAGTCGGGCTCCGTCACCAATTCGACAAGACCGACTCCTGTGAGTAAATAAGAAACAAAATGTGAACAATAAATTATTCAAACTTTCTGACTAAATTCGAAGCAGAGAGTAATATCAATAACTTGAGGAGCCAGCAGCTTAGGCAGTAAATTTGGGCGCAGACCCAACACATGAACGATTGGTGACATCAAATTTGAAGAGGCTGAATCAGACGATGATACAGTCAAATAGGAAGATCACGGATTTAAACCGAGTCAAGCTGAAAATTCCCCTCTGAACTATCACGTTGGAAGAAATTCAGCCCTATCAACTGTATACCGACGAAAATAACTGTTGAGTTTGCGATTATAAATTAAGTCTCACACTACGTGGACAGTGATAACTATCAGTTAGCCAGAATGCACACTGCCCATAACTAAAACAACAGGATGTCCAGCAAGTTGTAAACGATATGCATTAGCGACATAATCTGTCCCAAAATTCCATCAGTGGTATACATTGTCCGTACGAACTGAGTAATAAAACACCATAATGGGCGCTTACAAATGCCTCCACCGACAGGATATAGATTGGGGTGTGTCATGAACTCAAACGTGAAATGTCGATGCGGGTGACCGAACTGGCTGTCACCCTATTTGGAAGTTATGGGAGGGGTGGTGTTGAGTTCCGATGGCAATAACTGAGCTTGCAGTTTTAGATGATGAACAGACAAACAGTAGGAGACAACCGCAGTGAAGAAAGTTCGCAACAATATGGAAACACTAGGGATGGAGGACTGAATAAAACGGCGAGGACATAATCGATAAAAAGTAACCGAAACAATGAGATTTAAGAAAAAAATATTGACCGCGTTGACCCGCTCAACGTGGGAAAACAGGCACGGCAAGTGGGAGAACAGAGAAACGTAAGGTTTCAAAAACATTTTTCAACGAAGTGAAACTAAACAACTCATCATCATCATCATCATCATCATCATCATCATCATCATCATCATCATCATCATCATCATCATCATCATCACAGCCATGAGCCTGACCAAAAGGTACTGTGGCTCGGGCCGCCGCTCAACTCAACAGTGACGTGGAATATCCTAGAAGAAAACGTTACTGAAAAGGTTGAGAATTAATATAGAAGACTAAGCGGAAGAACTAGAAATGGTATGAATACAGGTACGCAACTGACTGTGACACATCGCTATCTCGGATAGCGTTTC
>LUCH01004635.1:0-23106 GCA_013368495.1 Paragonimus heterotremus | reverse complement strand
AACCAATAGCATACATTCATATCAGCAATGGACATTGAAATGCACCGTCTCAATGTATGAATAATTAATGGTCTGGGCGAGCGGAATAACAAAATAGCCAGGAAACTCGTAATTCGAGTTACTTATACGTTGATGTGTTACGAAAGGTCACTATTGACTATCCACCCAACCCACCCCAACTGTTCGATATAAAAAAACCGTTTCATGTTATTGTAAATTTGGTACTGATGAGTCAATACGAAATGCTTGCATCTACCAGTTTTCGTGTTCTGTTTGTGTTGTTCAAACTTCTGAAGGGAATGAACTGTTTCAAATTCACGATTTATCACGCCTTTGTTCGAAATTATCAAGTGAGGATAGTAGCAGCAACAACCATTATACTGAGGGCAATAGGCCGCAGCATATCGACGACAGTCCTCCACGAACGTCGCTGACGACAGAACAATGGCGGTAAAAGGTTCTATCCTTAGTCGAGTATGTAATCGATAGCGTATGAGTGTCAGAATTAGGAATTCAAAATAAACCCTAGTGAAAGGAATGCGCTCGGAACTCTAATGACTCAAGACCAAGCTTCATGATAAGAATAACTTAAACGCCAAGTGGGAATCACGTGTGATCCGTTGTCATTTTAAAGGAGACTCTACGAGAACAGCTTTAAACTCCCACTCGTTTTGTCATAGGACAAAATATGATCACCTTGCATGGACTGTTTTACATTCATCTGATCACACTTCCGTCTACATCCCATGAAAAACATAATTTGGCATGTTTTCATATACTGGGTGAGTTCATCACTTAAATACATCAAACAGGTAAACGTTCAGTGTCCACGAAAAGTTTTACCGGCATACTCCCGGGCATAGCCACATCAAGTAAGTCCAACTGTGAGTTTGGCATTGAGCCGAACGTGTACGCCGAGCGCGAGAAGAGTTTGCTTTGGGTGGCCAGTTGCGCATGAACTTCCAAACCGATCAAAGGCACACAAGATGGACTGTTACGACACGTCCACTGATGTGCGGACGCTGGTATAATGCCGTGATCGGTCCGTGTGATGGCTAACCATCTAAACGGCCCACAAGAGAAGTTAGCTGACTGTAGAAGCGTTTGACGCCAAAGCATTTGACCGCGACACATCAGCGTTGGAAGAGCAGACAATACGAGAAAACCTCACTGTTGGGCAGTAGACGAAATATGACTGAGGAAAGTGGGGAATAATCAAAGACGAATTTCGGGTTCGACACTGAATACATTTTGATTTTAAATGAGAACAGAAGTGGGCACTCAATTTACCAGATAACAAGCTCTCTCACCTGGATGTTGAACAACGAGATCAGTCGATCATATAAGTAACACAATAAACAACTTAGAAGTGTAAAGCAACGAAGACAAGCAAATAACGAATATAAACTTTGCATTTGTAAACACTAGTCTTCACCAAATGGTGACCTTGAAAATGAAAATGAAAGAAAGTCAATGCAACAGAACAGTAAACAAAAAGTAAACCAATACAAATAGGAGTAAGGAATAGCTGCGTACGAGTAGATGGTTGTATAGATTTTCTCAAAAGTACCGAAACCTGCAACCGAACTAATCACACATTATCGACAAGGCTAAAACGCCGAGTGTTATGCCGGCTTTGACTAATAGAAACAAGTAATGAGGAAGACATAACTTGAAAAGGTAACTCAACAGAACGTAATCAAAGACCAACGCAAATTGGAAACGTAGTGTCAAGACCACGGTGTGAATGTTAAATCAAACTGTAGATTTGTACTACACTTTTGTTTTCATCGTTAGACAATTATACAAACTCCACATTTTTTTGAAGATTAGAATCAAAGTATACTTTGATTTCTCATGCGGTTTTCGAACGATTGGCTACACGAAATTTGCCTTGGACTATAAATAAAAAAGGTTCAGCGACGGTGTTATACGGCTTTCGGTGGAGCGATAACCCATTCATTGGCTAAATGACCATTGCTTTGAGTAAAATGAGTGTTGCTCGCTCGGTTAGCGACATTTGACTACTCAAAACATCCACTGGAAGTACTATCTAGGATGAAAGCGGCGTGCCTTCATTCACATTAGCAGCACTTTTACTGACAAATTTGCTCGTCTGGAAAATATCTCGCCATCGTTGTGATGAACTGCCACTCACTGTCTGGCCGGACTCATGGCCGTTAGGAGTGAATGAATAAAATTAAACGACTAAGCAATTGATAACTGCAATTTAGTTCGGTAAACGTTACGCGGAACTTGGTAAGCCTGGGCATCAACGTGACAACAGGGGAGAAACACTCCGATCTGAACACTTTATCAAGTCGAAGCAACGAAGGCTCGATTGTATTGTCAGTCTACATGCACTGGCAAGCACATACATTTCCATAACTCTTGCTAAGTTGTAAACTCACGCAACCGGTCTTAGTATATCGGTCAGTTGGTGATAAAGAAATCGATCTTGAGGTACATACTCGGGATGGTCTAAAGGAGGACGTCTCCAACGCCTTTGACTGCTTCTTTCAAACCGGAAGGACGCGTCCTGCATAAGGTCATTTTTGGAAGTTCTTAAACAATTCGTGCTGACGCTCTAGGTGAGGTGTCACGTTCAGGCAACAATACGGAATTGGTAGTTAAGCATCTATCCGTAGTAAATATTAGCTGTTATAACCTTAACGGTCTCCATATGTCTGTTCCATTACAAACTAGATCCATGGTGTGCGTTCACATTGGTTTATAATTATCGTACAAACAGCGGATTTCGATCACTCAATCAAGGATATCCATATGTATCGTAACAATAACAATACAAAACACTGACAGCATAGATAAAATTTGCTTAATCATCGTCACAGTCAAGCATTTAACTGAAAAGCAGTAGAAGGTCTAATAACGTCAGACTCCAAGCAATCCAAGCACTGACTAAAAGTGACATTTCTTTCAGACAGGGTCAACTACAAGTACAGCCAGAAGGTCTGTATTTGTCGAAGAAAACAGTAAGAAACCATTTTTTTAAACATGTAAATGATAAAAAATGAACTCAAGGGGCAAACAAATTAATGAACGGTCAGAATACACTGAAGAAACTGCGCAGTATCGTATCGTGAAAATATCGATGGACCGTTTTCAGCAATTTTCCAAGTGGAACTGAAGTACGGCCCAGCCGCGTGTTAGGAATATTCCAACTGAGATGAACCCTATTAAATAACCAGAAGTGATCCCAGTTTTAAAAACTTATATAGCTGAACAGTGGAACGAGCAATGAATGGACAAAGAACAATCAGAGGCTAACCGATGAGGGGTCGCATGAAGGTCAGTGATTACCATCATTTTATTCAGACATGGTCTCAAACGACCGAGGACGAGATTGTGATCCCTACATTTAACGTAAACGGTATCGGTACAGACAAACTGGAATCACAGTGGTAGGAGTTTGCACATTGAAAAAGTGGTGAGTGGAGGGGAAAAGAAGGTCCTTTCAACAGTTCACTGGAACTGGCATTGTATCACACGAAAAGTGAACGTTACGACAGAGGGTGGTGCGTGCGAAAGGGATGGCGCCACAAAGAGAAACTGTTTCATCCTACTACTGTGTCACTAGCAGGTGAACAATGAAAAACCCCTTTCAAATCGACGTTAGATTCAACCGCAGGGTACGAAAGTAACATATCGAACACGTCCATGTATAGGATACATAGCCGGCTGCATCTCTCTGCAAAACAATGACACTTGATTGCTATACTGGATTAAAAACTCACGACTGTGTATGTTCGACAATCACAAAACAACCGCGGGTTGGTTAGCTAGGTGTGTCAAATGGGAGTAAAGAACACCGCAACGGTACTCATTTTCAGGATTGACAGCGCCGTTTGACCCTGAATTTCAGATTAAGAACGCTGACTTAAGAGAATCGGCACAGATATGCGTAAGAAGACCAGTAGAACGAATAATCACAACCGGCGCATGAAAACACGTACTTATCAACTGTGACAGCAGTCTGAGGGTATAAAGTTCATCAGCAATTTCGAATAACTGAACCATCACGACAAACCCTGCTTACATTAACTTTAACCAGACCGATCAATGGAGACTGCTGTGGATCCGGAACGGTAGCTGGGACCGAGTCAACTAATATATCTCAGTGGAGAGGTCACATAAAACTCCATGTGGGGACGCAATCTTACAACGCTTGGCTGTGACCAAAAAGAAGTTGGGACTACCGCACAAAACACCGCGGATTTCACCTTTAGTCGTGAGTACCAATCACGATGCAGCCCAATTGGTATTTTTAGTCGTTTCATTCATGTCTTGTTGGTTTTGTCTTCATACCAGTCACACGTTTACGACTGGCCAGAGTGTGCGAAATGAATTCACACCGTAATTTGTATATTCTAACTATTCTGTTCAAACAGATTTCAGCTGGGTTGAGATTATTAACTCAGTTCAGTAGTCGAAACAAGTAACTTACCGAGTTTTGTAGATAGGGTCTATTTCAGATATAGATTACAACAGCACAGCAACATGTGTCCACGGAAGCTGTACGTGTGATCCAGCCACAACGTTGAAGAAATGAGTACACCGCGCCTGTGTTTTGAAGAAAGCTATCATAGCTCGATCAATAGTCTGATCACAGCTTACAATAACTACTCAACATCACTTCAAAACGTGGTTCATCTGTCAGTTTGAGAGGGACACCTGAAAACTTGGTAATGAAAGTCGTGGACTAACCTTAACAGTATGAAATTTACCGGATCGATTTGAAACGGATGATGCGTTTAGACTCAAAATTAGTAGGCGATGTACATCACCAAAAGACAAGTTTACTGCACTATGCACATAAAGATAAACTACAATAAACTTCAATCTCAAAGCTTCAAATCTCAACTTCCAATTTTCAATTGACCAAGATTGTAAAACACGGGAAGCGGCATATACTAAAAACTTACAAACGTTATTACTCACAATAACCGCTGTCAGCATTAAATGATCAACGACCAGCAAATGACAAACGTAAATCACCACTCATCTCGATAAGTAGACAGGAGTGTAAGTCTATGACGCGCGGTACAGCAATGCGACGATTAGCAACCACGTGCCCGTCAAAATTAAGAACGAGAACCGAGATAGGGCGAGCAAACGACACGGAGATAGCTAATTACCAAGTAGCTGAAGCTGGTATAAAGCAAACAAAGCATTTAGATATTCAATACACAACACCCGAAGTGAAAGAGCATAGTCCCGAAACCACGAATACCCACATGTTCCAGAACAGTTCCATCGAAGCCACTAGAACCCACTTTTAAAATGACATTCAATAACATGTGGGATGAGAGCCCTAATTTAAACTTCAAACAACTATTACCTACCGTAAAATTAAATAAAAAGAACGAATGAGAAGTAGTAAATTAATCTCACGTCAACTGTATCCGGACGACTTTCGCTGCATCTTTACGAAGGCTAACAACAGGTCATTTATATACCAACATAAACAGGCAAATGATACAGAGAGAAAAGGCCAAAATGTCGCAGATCACAGTCATCGTTACTACTGTAGCAAAGACAACCCTATAAAAGTTGGTTCTGAACGCACAACACTGACTTGTGCTCTCGGATGACGGTGGCTCTAGTAAATCGCAGTGTTCGGATGTGTGACGTTGAAAACGAAACGCAAAAGGCAGTTACCAGATTATATTGACGTTGTATCAGACTATGAGTTGTGCCTGTGAAGTCACCTGTTGCTTGACTCATCCCGGTGTGTGCTGTGTGAGTGACACTGGTAAGCAGATGACGTTCAGCCCTGTGTTTATGAGATGTTCCGCATCCATATGCACACAAATATTGACTAAAACTATGGATGGTCTAATCAGAACGTCAATATCGAACAGTGTTTAAGCGGTTGACATGTGTCCTCGCGACCTAACACGTCGTTTCCTTCAGATCATCAAAACGTAGCAACAAACTGGTCAAATTGCAGCCAGATATGATGTGCATAAATAATGGCAACAATGAAATGCAGCTTATCTTGCAAGAGAACCCTACGATCAGCTATCCTTTTAAATAGTGAGTCTATCTGGTTTCCCACTGAGGTGTTGGTGATTTGGCTGTATGTGTGATCAGTTGTATTTGTCATGTTTCTGTTGGTGCTTTGAGATGGGTTGATATGAATTTTGCACGTGGTATACGTGATCATTGAATATAGCTATTGATCTAGTCATGTGCGTTATGTCATGTTTTGCGACGGGACATCTGCTGAAGAGAAGTTAGTTTTGTATCAATAACGCAAGCTGTTCATGTTGTGGACGTCATTGTTCTGGGCCTCTCTCGAGAACAACAGCGGAAATGTTAGCCAACAACAACAACAACAGAATTGTTAGTTGATTATATTTGATATCAACGGTACGTTGTTCAACTGTCATGAGAAAGTTATTTTCATAAATTTATGTTACAGTACTATTTATGGAAGGTGAGACTATTGCAGCAGAAGCAGTGAAGTTTTGAATATACGAATTGTATTCACTTCACTTTCCCGGTAAGGTCATGTCATTTCAAATTAACTGAAATCATTCATACGCTCGTTCGCATGTTCAGTGTACAAGCTATGCTTTCTAGCGTCTGCTGTCAGCGACTAGTCATCTTCAAAAAAGATCGCGACAATTCCTTCACGTATGTAGGCGTAGCCAACCGCGAATACGCTTTCTTCAAGTTGCGTTTCATTACGGGTGACTAATTTAACTGTTTGTTTTCGTCGGCGGCATACAATTCTTGATTGGTACAGATATCCAGATTATCGTTAGAATCGAAGTTGAACAAAAACCGAACAAAACTCTTCAGTTTACCACAGCTGAATGTCTACCGCTTATTAGTCTGAAGCACCGTTGTGTCATAATTCAGCGGTCAAGCTACTACAAAACAATACCGATGTGGTTGATCGTAGGTCAGTATCTTGCGACCCGAAGAAATAGCACACAGGTCTCGGAATAATTGCTGAGCACTTGATAATTCAGTTCAATCGTAGCGTTTCTTTCCTGACAAAGAAGCTTCTGAAGAACTTTAAAAGTGAAGAAAATTACCGGTTATTCACAAGTTGTTCTGAACCCATTGAGAATCCATCGGCCTCAAGCATATTCCAGCTTATACTACGCAAGTCTTGGAAACACCTTCCAACCGCTTGCTGGCGTTGTGATGAATGGCATTTTGTGCGATTTTTTCCACTCTAATTGTATCGCTGTATAGCGTGTCATAAGATGGAACATAAAAGGATTTTCTCCAACTAAATTGCGGGGTATTAAGCACGTTGACCGACTGATGTCCAGGAGACAGGCAAATCACTCCAATAGTTTGTTGGTCATTCTGGAATTAATACCAAAGCTTGTGGGAATTTCACTTTACTACTGATGTGTAATCAGGTATTACTTTTCCATCATTTGTAGTGCTCAGTAGGAAAACCTTTAAACAAACCTACGACTCGTAATCTATTGTGCTTTATGTAGGCCATCCGAACGTACGTCGGCATTGTGTTATTCAGTGGCAAATCAATTCAGGTTACATTCTATCTGACAACTGTCCTTAAGCCTTATCACATTTCGTTGGATGGAAGAAATAGGAGTATTCTGCCTACTTCTCGGCGATATCTTCAGCCGGCTGGATGTTCCTCATTCACATGTCATGTTGTATTACAATTCCGAAAAACAGCTTTTACCCAGTAGTCATGTTTACTGCAGAGCTTGATGGTCGTACTCAGTTTGAAGATAGATTGGACTTCATACTTAAATACTAACGTGTTTCGTTCTTAACGTCCGGGACCGTGTGTGCGCATACCACCGGGAGATCAGGAGTTAAAACGGGAGACATCGAAGATAAATTATTCGTTGCAAGCAACCTCGATCGTCATGACTAATAAAGTCAGTGGCTCAGTACCTATTTGTACTGACTGCCTCACTAGTGCAAGTACTGTCCTAAAAACTTTAGTGTGCACTGCCGTCACAAGACAAACTATTCATAATACTCCACGGTTTAAAGTACTTTACTAACGTGAGCCAATCCGACGTTAATCTCCAAACTTAGGTTGACGAGAACTCGAATCAACTCGCAAATAGTAGTGTACTTAATAGTCTGCTCCATTACACCTGTTTCCCAGTCTATGTTGTGACAATCGCGGTACTTCTTTAGCAAGCAACGTATACAATATTAAATGGCGTTCCAGATGCAGCGATATACTTGGGCGGTATTCTGAGGATCAGTAAGACTCCAGATTAATCACTTGACCGATTGGATGGTGCATTGTAGGACGTTCAGATAAACATGAAGTTTTCCTCAATAGTTCAGAAAAGTAAACGTCCTCATTCTGCTATCATTGCGACTCAGGACATGCCACCGCCAACTGGTATAACAACTCTCCGGTCTTTCCTGTAGTTAGTAAACTAATGCAGCCTTTTCTTTTTCACCATACACGAACTTATCGCGCCGTCCTATGAGATAATGACGCAGAATGCCGCCTGGCATTGGCCACATGTGTCGAGGGACATTTGAAAAAATCATGTCGGTGTCCATTTCCAACCTTCTCACTCATTTTGCTCCTAAACTGAATATTGTAGTCGCAGCAGGTGCATGGAACTGTTGACTGCCATCATCCTGATAGCCCTGCGAAAGCGATCTTACACGCAGCAGAAACACTCACGTCAGCTGAAAAGAGTTATGAACAGATGGAACAGGAAGGCCCAGAAATTGTTTTCGCTGTGAAAAGGTACCACAAACTGTCTTACGGTTGGCGTTTCACGCTACTTTCCAAACAAGGTGTTCCACCGTACTCAGCAAAGATCGGCCACCATCGTCGAGCTGTGGTTTTGAATCCCAGTACCGGCGTGCCTCGGACCTTGATCGAGCAGATGCTCTTTCACAGTTGATTGACTTGCACATTGTTTCGAAACAAGGTTCGACTGTTCGTCATCATAGTTCAGAATGATGTCAACATGGCCGTTATTTACGCTATTCGAGCATTAGCAATCATTTGAACAGGTAAGTTCAACCGTGCACAAAAACAACGCGTCCCACCTGTCGTTCAACTTTATATACGACGACCTTGACTAACATCGCATTTGAGTGGTAAACTGCAGTAGCGTTTTTAACGTCCTAGATACTCACCGGCAATCAGTTCACGTCTACTACTTTCGGGTGAATTAGTCATACCGATAGGACTTCGTCGAGCTGTGCTGAAACAGTTTCATATATACCATTAGAGAATTAGTCACATGAGTTTCCTGCCAACGTTTTATTTATTGAGAAAGATTCGACACATCAGCAGAAGGAAAGATTACTAGATGTTCCCTCCGCATTCAGTCTGATAAATGCCTGAGAAGATCACATTGCAGACTTCGTCGTTATTAACGCTCACACGATGTCACCCACATACCAATTCTGCTGGTGCACTCGACGGAGCGAAATGTCGTGTTGTCTCGAACTGGTTTCAATGGAGCGTACGGCGGCCGGCATAACTTCTCTTTCAAAAGCTGTTCAGTCTAATCGGATTTCCAGACACCCTTGCCTCCGACGATGGCACTCTGTTCGCGTTTGAGTATGTCAAAATGTTTCGGGTATCATACAGCATGGAACACATCCATCCTCTGCCGCGTAATCCCCAATCCAGCGGGCAATGGGAATCTGTCCCTGTCACGTTTCAACCGGCATTTATGGAAGTCAAAAGAAAGAGAACGACTGAGCATTACATTCAACGAATCCTGTTCACTTACCGCGTAACACCTATTCCAACCACCACAGGTGATTCGATATCATCCATTGCTTGGAAGGCAACTTCTGTTTAATTTTTGTCGCCTGTCACGATTGGACGAATAGACTTACTCAATGATTGCATATATCTAGCATGTCCGAAATGATAGAGGGAGCAGACAAACACGATTGTTCATGAATGTTATCACTGCAAACTCGTGACTCACACACGTGGTTGACTGTAAGCGACAAACTGATGAAGGATGATCCCAGTAGTAAACGAGGTAGATACTACCAGACAAAATGACAGCTGTAAGGAATCGAAAACGAAGATGGACCCAACACTTTCCTTGTACTTTTTCGTTCGTAATTGCTCAACATGTGCTTCCTTATCTCATCTTTCAACTTTATGAACCTCAAGTTATCTCTTAAGATAAGCTGCATTTCATTGTTGCCACTATTTATGCACATCATATCTGGCTGCAATTTGACCAGTTTGTTGCTACGTTTTGATGATCTGAAGGAAACGACGTGTTAGGTCGCGAGGACACATGTCAACCGCTTAAACACTGTTCGATATTGACGTTCTGATTAGACCATCCAGTTTTAGTCAATATTTGTGTGCATATGGATGCGGAACATCTCATAAACACAGGGCTGAACGTCATCTGCTTACCAGTGTCACTCACACAGCACACACCGGGATGAGTCAAGCAACAGGTGACTTCACAGGCACAACTCATAGTCTGATACAACGTCAATATAATCTGGTAACTGCCTTTTGCGTTTCGTTTTCAACGTCACACATCCGAACACTGCGATTTACTAGAGCCACCGTCATCCGAGAGCACAAGTCAGTGTTGTGCGTTCAGAACCAACTTTTATAGGGTTGTCTTTGCTACAGTAGTAACGATGACTGTGATCTGCGACATTTTGGCCTTTTCTCTCTGTATCATTTGCCTGTTTATGTTGGTATATAAATGACCTGTTGTTAGCCTTCGTAAAGATGCAGCGAAAGTCGTCCGGATACAGTTGACGTGAGATTAATTTACTACTTCTCATTCGTTCTTTTTATTTAATTTTACGGTAGATAAAGGACGTTTAAAGTGTAAGTTAGCCTCGTGATGTTTGAGGCACCATCCTGAAAATATATCGTTATTGGTTTTGAGGTGAGTAAGTCGATGGGGGTCATAATGCATTCTGAATTAGATTTACGTACGAATTTTGCCGATCACAACCAGGAGATGAGAGAACGAACACAAACATTCGATCAATGCGTGGGATAGAAAGAAACAATGAGAAGATGACGAGGATTTCTTTTGAACCAAAAGCCATGTAAAATAAAACATTTGTAAAAGGTTGCACGTAACAGCTAAAAAGTAACAATAATTTATATAAAATTCAGTTAAAGATATGAAGATCACAAGCCCTGAGCAGTTCCTGAGTAGGCGGCCATCGGAATTGACAACGAAGGTCGAATAACGACACAGAAAATGATGATACACAAACACTAAATAGTGCAGCCCGTATTCACGATTTGAAGATGGATCGTGCAATCAATTCCTTCATTATCTCATTTGCGCCACCATAGATTGGTTGCAAGCGAGCATCTACGTAGGCTTTGCAAACGGGAAACTCCCACATGTAGCCCCAACCACCGTGTAACTGGACACCTTGATAGGCAATTTTGTTGAACAAATCAGAAACCCAGTATTTTGCCATTGAGGCGGTTTCTGAATCCAAACGCCCTTCGTTGAGCATCTCCAAGCACTGATCGACAAAAGCGCGGGACACGCACAAATCGGTTTTCATCTCAGCCAGCCGATGTTGAATAGTCTAAAACAAGAAATTGGATAACGGTAAGAGAAAGCGCGAAGGGAAATTAGGTGCATTTGTTAAATTATTATTTGACCCGACACATTAAGAAACAACTCCATGAATTAACAAAACTACACTCCAAAGCTCAAATCCCAGTTGTCACGACAACTGCTGCAGGACGACAACTGATAAACAGTACACCACAGATATATGACCTAAAAAGCAGAACCCCCAGTTAGAGAGAAAACCTTTCATAGTGGCGAACGACTGTACACATGTGAACATTTTCCCCGTTTCGTTTTAGCTAGCGAAAAATTAATGATCTGAAACCATCTTCAAAGAAATATGGAGAAGAATTTGAATAAAACGAATTCATTTCACAATTCGAACTAGCCCGGATTTCGGATTAAAGGCGAGAGAATGTGGTCCAATAATAACATCTCCATTAGTTCTTTTTACACACACATCAGTGAACGTCTGTGTTGCGTATGTGATCATTTTACACGATGTGGCTTAAGATGTCACGTTTGTTAACTGTGCACAATGAATTGTATAAACGTATAGAGCAACCTATTCAACGGTAACACCAACAACATCAGAAACAGTTGACTACAACGTTTTGGACAAATAATCGGATGAAGTTATTGGTAATTCGATAAGCAGTCTGGCCGCTAATTGATAAACATAAAATACCACCCATATTTGATCACAGCTTTCACAATCACACAGACTATATAGCCTGTAGCTTTCGAAAAACAGATGCTAGATTCGACTGTTTGGAGACGTGATCCTTCAACAGTGCACATTCCTGTAATTAGTGGAATTTGGAAACCTCTCCACATTTTCACGAAACACTCGTATTGACCGGGGTGCAGCAGAACAATCCTAGGCAAATGTTCAATCACACTCATTTCTGAGTAATGGTCGGGTTGTTCGGTTGCCTGGATACAAGACGACAATCGCTCTGCTAACTCTCATAATTGGCCCATGATGAGAACTCAATGAACTTTGCAAGCAGCGTAATGACTACTCGTGTGATTTGACCGTTAGAACGCAGACTGAACAATTACTGGCGGGATAAAATTGACGCATTTCATAAAAACTGGCTAAATGGTTGAATCGTCTCCGGCTGGTTGGGTGCCGATGGTGAAAACGCACTGTGAACATATGCGCAATCAAAGAGATGTAACAAAAACGCATTCCTGATACACTGATACGGATGTCCTCTGTCCACGTCCCAACCGACAGGTGGCAGCGTCGAGGTGGAAATCAGATGAGTTGACAAGAGGAAAATAAGACGGCTCTGAGTAGTTAAGCCTATGTAACTAAGATTCGTTTCTCGAAAGAAGACCCTCGTGACTTGAAAAGTCTGCAGCCGAAAGGTTGTTGTTTTTCTGATTAGGTTATCAGTAAAGTACACGCAAACAACTGAGTGGAACAACAACAGTTGTACAGATGATGTGCAGACACCATCTTACTCTTAACAACACCCCCTAGTTTTCTGTATGAATGGTGAGAATATCGTGAAGTCGCACGTCTAGATCTAAACAGAGACCACGCTAGAACATAGACCTATTCATTGCCCACCGTTTACTTGTAGACTTAAGGCCTGGTTTTATTTTCAAGGTTGAAATATTGGTTGCATCCGTGTAAATCACTTGTGGAACGCTGGTGATGATGAGAATAAAAATCGCAGGAATGGTACGGATGTTCTGAAGACAGCAGGCAACTGGCTGAGTTTGTAAGGCTTATTGTTCGAACAGAAAAGCAGACCATATAACGCATTGGTATCCAACCGTATATAGCCTGTACATTACTTACTCGGCTTCTGACTCGACTGCTCGTGCGCTCGCTGTTCAGAAATGACGCAACATCCCTTAATAGAGAAGCTCACTTTCTAAAATCTAAACTCTGTGAACTGGAAGCCAGCTACGTGCACAAAAAAGCAATAGGAAAAACATGGTAGAGAATCCCTTACCACCCGGCATTCTAGTTTTTTTTTATAATGAACATGTTTATTGTTACGTTGACTAAAAGAAACTCGAGTTCAAATGTTTGTATTCAACCGACTTACGAATAAATATCACTAAGGTTGCCCACCACAATTCTGGGGTTGCAGTAAAAAAATCATAGGTCACAAACCCACAGTATGTAACTTCGCTCTTTTTCACACTGATGTACAGCAGAATATAGCAAGACAACAACAAACTGAGATTAAACATTGTGATCTCAGTATAGTAGTTGCAATGGCCTGTGTTCACTTAGTTAGTGTGAATATCACAAATGAGTCCAACCTAATCCACTATCTGAATTAACAGACTGGTGTTACCCAATACCCTGTGACACAAAATGAAGGGTAACCAAAAAGATGAAACAGCACGAGAAGTAATTCGAATATCTGTTTTTTGAAAGTTAACGTCCTTTAGAGAAAGACGGCAATAATAATAATAATAATAATAATAATAATAATAATAAGGCGCTTGTACAATATGCACATGCACTTTAGTATGAGCGAAGTTAGGCAGTCTGAGTACTGTGTTCAGCAAGTTTCAATAAATGAATCCACAAGAATGCAGCGTCATGAGAAAAGTGCAATACCCAACGTTTCAATTATCTTGAGGTGTAAATCAGAAACAACCATCGAGGTTAACTCCATAGGTAGGTCACCATATGAACTTGAGCGGACAGAAATTAAGAGTAACTAACCAAGAATGTTACAGTGA
The DNA here is from genome assembly GCA_013368495.1 of Paragonimus heterotremus. NCBI lineage: Eukaryota > Metazoa > Platyhelminthes > Trematoda > Plagiorchiida > Troglotrematidae > Paragonimus > Paragonimus heterotremus. The sequence continues at coordinate 8,845 of LUCH01004635.1, read as the reverse complement.
AGCGACGCCTTGAAACGTGAATAAGTCACACTACTATGCTGAATTACGAGGTGTACAAAAAGATTCGATTCATTGATACACCACTTGCCATCATATGCATCATTCACACTGATTCGGGAAAAAACAGGTTAACCCAACCATAAACCAACATTCAGCCCTTATTTAATTTGGGCTTGCCACCTGCCCTACGCTAATCAGAGAAATGGGACTATGATCACCAAATATGTCTTAAACACCGTTAATACATCTACTGAGTGAGATCTGTCGAAATGCTTCACTGGTTTGTAAGTCGTAGTCCAAACGGTTTCAGCGGCGAACCGCCGCATCATATGAAATAAATTTACCACTAACTTGCAGGTTGCTCAACGTATGCCCAAATGCCTTGCGTGCCTTGACATATTGACGTGTTTCCTCAAAAACGAATTCCGCGCCGGATTGTGAGAGACTGGCAATCAACAGACGCTCTTGCGGTAATTCTTTCATGAGCATGAAGAAACCCTTGTTAACTGTGCCCAACAATTGAGCGGCCGGTAAACGAACGTCTTCGAAAAACAATTCCGCGGTATCCTGAGCCTGAAAAGAGACAACAGAGCACAGTGATCTATCGCTAAAGTCACGGCGGCGGTAGAGCATAAAAGAAAAACTGGTAAGTCTTAGCGTATACGTGTCGTGTGGTGTTTGTCATTAATGTCTTACATAATTTCAAAAACAAGCCAGATACTGAAATGTTTCCCAAACTCATTCGAACACTCCAAGCTTATAGTTAATCAGCCTGCCAGCACACATCACTGACAGCGTACAGAGGACTACACATTGCAGCAAGTAAGTAGTGTATAATGTGTGATCGGAGAACAAAATTAACTGCCGACACAAGCCAACAACCAAAGAACTAACGACCGATCAGAATATAGCCCCAAAAACAGCATTTGAGGTCAAACAGATGTGAAAAACGGTATCCATTCTCCCTCTCACTTTGAAACCCATTTTTTTCAGCTTTCGGCCCTTAGAGAAGCCAGGCATACCGGCTTCAACAATAAATAAGCTGATTCCGTGTGCAGGTGACTTGGCGGCTGGGTCGGTAACGGCCACGACAATGACGACATCAGCCAAGTAACCGTTGGTGATAAACACTTTGGAACCATTCAAGATCCAATCATCACCGTCGCGTTTTGCGTTCGTTTTTATCCCTTGAAGATCGCTGAAAGCAGAACATAAACAGATGACAGCAGGAACGAAGTGAAAAAGCTTATCAACTTTAAGTACAGTCGCCAGTTTATGCACGAGGCCATGTTAGGTGAAACATGAGCAAGAGACATACGCTGAATGAACAGTTGCAGGTAATGATGTGATACTCTGGGAATCGCGATTATTGAGTTTATCTGCCATTTCGAAGCTTATGAATAACGAACGATAAACGATTACGCTAAACAATTGTTTTTCTCAATTCAAAATTGCGACAAAGCAGCTAGGTATACAATCGAATCACAGGTCGTTCAAGGTCTCGAAGAAGGTGATACAGCTAGGAAAATGCTGATGGGACAGTCCCGTCAAAATTACAATATCATCACAGAGGCTCATAAAGACTTCAAGCTTAGCTGCTGATGACACATCTACTTCAAGTTATTTGTCTCGGAGATAAGGTTGAAATATGAATCTAATTTGAACGCAGATGATAACCTTACAACAGCAGTGAACAAACAACGATTGCGCCATCATATCAGTCAGTGCTTCCATCGAAGTGGACGGTCATCTATCAACCTTGCCCAACGGGTGATCATGGCTTTCCTAGCCCGTGACTAAGTCATCATCTTACCACCATGTGGTTTCCTCCAGCCATCAGCAGCTACATGAAATAATGCACGGCGTGGTAAACGCTTTGTCTGTATACGGAAAAGGTGATCCAAGCAGAGAAGACTAGGAATTTCCATTACCTCAGTTACCGATATGAACTTAAATGAATGAATGAAATGAACTTAAATGTGTGACGATAAACTGTCGCGTTGCTCGCAGCTAGCCCACTAGATACAGCTTAACTGGTGGAGATAACGGTAGCTGAATTTCGAGGGTCTATCAATATCTTCTGCACACACGGTCAATTTCACTGATCCATAAAGTAAAACTGAACGCACACACATCTGTGGTAAAAGGACGTTTTGCGACACAAGTGGAGAAGGTTGGCGGAGGCAATAGATGTTTTCGCTATCCAAGTGGGCACCACGTTAGCAATACTACAGGCTGACAAGATGACATGACACTATTCAGGTAGATGCGGTCGTTGACACTAGCGTACCGCCTGCAACAACAGTGATAGCGTCAATGACAATCCGATCTAGTACCCATACTCTAGATTTTAAAGCTGCGGTGTACACCACACGGACTGCCTATATCTTCCTACTTGTCCAACGTTATCCGTATAATCTGTAGAAGAACCAAGCAAAGCAAAATGGACTGCATACTCAATACCAGTAAGCCTACAACCTCAAAAAAGCCTCATCCCGAGGTCCTCTTAACCTTCAAGTGATCCATCCAGAATAGCACCCTCTATAAGGCTGAAAAGGAGGGAAGACACCACTTAGTGCTGTTTGACGGGCGTCTCGCATAGTCTCGTCACTAAATTTCCAAATGAAGTGTACATGTACAAAGATATGATTTGAATCAAGGTGGTTACCTCAAGATGAACGGCATTCTTTACCGGATTGGCGCCGTTAATGGCCGAGGGCGACGTGACCAATTTGCGCCCATGGTTCAGCCGTAGGGCTGACATCCACGTCAAGCACAACCGCTGTTTCTGCTGAAATTCACAACTCGATATATGTAATCCGTGAGATGTGTGTAACCGCATTTATCGATCATCACTGCAAACGTGTCGTGCCCGGGTATCAAGCATACTACCTACCAGCTTCTCTTTTGATATAAGACGATCAAGTTGGCATTACCAGGAAGCATAATGATGTCCGAGTGATTAGTCTGCTTCGGAAGATCAAAGAAGGCATGGTGTGAGGCGTTCTCGACAGCATCTGAACCGATTCAGTTACTATCAGTCGTGATTCCGACTATGAACTGCGTTCATCCAGCTGCACCGTTTCAGCCTGTCCTCAACAACCCTTCTTGAACAGGCCGACTAACCGATTAACTCTGATCAATGTAGACCAACTAGAAACCGCTATGATATGAGTGGTCGGATTAGTTCAGCTCGATTCTGCCAAAATGATTCGTCTGAGACAAATTTCGAAAGTGAGCGGTTCGTAATCTTGTCAGTTCCATAAACAAGCTAAAACCCTCTTAAACTACAAGCTTCTCGGAAATGTAAACTGCTTTGAACCTTAGTATCTCACTGTCTTGCTTTCAAAACGCTTTGTGAATGATCCCATCATCAGAGTGATGCGTCCTCAGTACGGTCGTGTGTTTAGTCGCAACATTGCACCTTTGCACGAATGTAACTGGATCTTGTAACGTAAACCGTTTGTGAAAGGTGACTGAGCAGTGGTTCATTTACAAATCATGGTTTTCAAAAATTTGTCACTAAACAATGGCTCCTCTATCTGCCGATAGCCTTGCGGAAAACTTGTATGTTTATCATGGTTGACGTGCACTACTATGGATCACCCTTCGTTTACCACCGATGAACCACCGGAAAACGTTCTGAATGAACGTTTACTCGCCAGAAAGTGTGAGTCCTTTAGAGACAGGCTGCGTATTCTTTGAGCCCTAATTCCTCATGCTATGCAATCTCATGTTTCGTGAAAACTATACTGGTAAGTGTGCATATTTCACTGGTGTTGAGGATCTGTCCGAGTCAATGGAACCTTGAAATCGGAACCAAATCCTAAACTAATTATTGAAAAAAGGCTGATTGGATATCCAACCCTTACACGACAAAGTGTCATGATCGGATCCGACCTTCAGGTCGGAGATTTAGTCTTAATACTCCGTATGAACAGCCCGAAGGTTCAGTCACCGAATTCCATCACAAGAGTGGACCTTGATGTGATATGACGGCTCGCGCAACTCGATGACCTATTGGGCTAAACTCGACAGTGTAGCCACCACGCCGACAGAGTCACTCATATCAGACAGGCCAATAGGTAGGGCTTTGACAAACCATAGTCTGCTGGTGGTCCAGGTTGCAGAGTGGAAGGAGGGTGGCATCCTTCGCAGAAAAAATACTAGTTCTGGTACACTGCCACCCATTCGTTACCTTGCGGTACAGGCTTTTGAGCCAAAGGTTTTGGTTGAGAACTCTAATCGTTCTAATGTCTAGGTTTGAACGTCTGGACAATATATCTTCCCAAATACAACTATGAATAATCACAACACCACTAACTTCATACTGCATCGGCCGTCTCGCAGTATAAACCGGGTCACTGTATCTACTGCATACAGCAGGGTAGACAGTCGATAATACGTTACTGCTGACCTCTTCCCCAACGTCCTATCAACTTAGCTCTCAGATCCATCCCAACCCCCAGTTCTAGCACCTACTCTACAGGCCCCACAAAAGATGTAGCCAACCGTGGGAACACTGAGCCGGTAACTTTCGTCTCTTGCCATTTAGCTTCAGGCCTCCCTCGTCCCTTGCTTAAACCCAGAATGCGGACTAATATAGGTGCCTTCAACGTTCGCATGCTAAAACAGACACGTCGGCAGGCCGCTCTCATACGAACGTTAGACTCGTTGCATGTCGATGTCTGCTGTATCTGGGAAACTAAAATCCAGGACAGCAGTAAACGTATGAAACTAACAGCATCCGCATTGTCTGCCAGATACAGGTTATACTTTTCGGGTGACTCCACAGCCGCCGTTACATGTCAGGCTGAAGTAGGTATAGTTCCCAGCACGACGGTTGAAGCCTCATTGATAGATTAGATCCCCGTTAACAATAGAATTTGTGTCGTCCGCTTGGCAGGTTCTGTTAATGCTAGCTTTAGACGCAGGACTTACAGAAATTTACTCACTGTGTCTGTTTACGCTCCAACTGACTGTAGTAAAGTCCACATCAAGAACGCCTTTCATTCGGACCTGGTCGTTCTCCTTCGGTCGACACACGGTTCTGATAGTCGTTCCGGCCGAAAATACGAATGCCCAGGTCGGCCCCCTTGGTGTGGCCGAATCTCATTTAGGTGGCAGACTTGGGATAACGTCACATCACTCGGATAATGGCGGGCGATTGTTGTAGCTGTGCACTGAGCATAAGTTATGTTTAGCCAGCACTAGTTTTAGGCATCGTGCACGACATTGCTAAACTTGGCGCTCATCGTCTCCGAATCAGGCGTGGTCTCATATGGACCACACAGCCGTTAGTTTTAGGTGACGGGGTTCCATTCAAGACGTACATGGACTCAGATCATGCGTTAGTACGTTGTCGTTTCGTTCATACTTTTGAAGGGGCATCGACCCCAAAGACAGCAACGAATGGTTGTTGAGAACCTGGCTTTACCATCGGTAAAGCGTAAGTACCAAATCAACTTAGAAAGCTGCCTTTGTGGTACTCACCCCAAAAATCCTAACAGCTGCTGGACTCAAATCTCACAGGTAATTTATAAAGCAGGTACTGTAGCATGCAACACAGGGATATATGAGTCAAACAGACATTGCATCTCGGAAAAATCCCTGGAGTTGTTAGAAGTCAGGGGGGAGGTTCCTTCTGGTAGTTCACAGAACAAGTCTAAAAGAGATATTCGTAGGAAACTGAACCTTAGTCTAAAGGCTGATCGTGAGGCTTGGTTAGTGGAAAACGTTGAGGAAATGGAAACCACTTTTGCCTCAGGGAACACCGGCAAACTCTTTAAGCTGATCCGTGCCACAGGTCCCAGGTGACCGTCTGTCAGTGAAGCTATCAACGAGGCAGATAATACACTTAACTATAATAAATTCAGAAAGATAGAGCGTTGAGCGGAACACTTTGAAGGTCGATTTAGCTAGCCTCCTGCTTCTACCATGTTACCGCCATAAACTTGTAATGTAGCACCCTGGTTGGTAGGTTCGCAACCATCCACTAAAACTGAGGTACCCGAATGAATTTCGGCTGTTAATCTAAATGATATCATGCTCGCACTTTTCAAAGAAAGTGGAGAGGCGTTGGTAGAGACCTTTACTTAGTTGTTTCAACTTGTGTCGACGACGAAGACCATCTATCTGTGTTGGGGCCACGCGATAATAGTTCCCTTATTCAAAAAAAGAGCCCAGGACTGATGTGAAAACCATAGGTGAATTAGTTTGACCTCAGTCACTTCTAGGGTTCTTGTATCTATTACACTTCGTTTATTCACAGCAATTCAGGAGATAAACATTAGGGAAGAACAGGTAGGATTTCGCACTGGACGGGAATGTATAGATCACACTTATCTTTCGTCGAATTCTGGAGCAGCGTCATGTGTACCACTGGCCAACAATCGCCGTATTTCACAACTATAAAGATGTGTTCAATTCGGTGGACCAATCTACACTTTCGGAGTCGCTTACACGCAGGGGTGCACCTACTAAGCATGTGAACATATTGTCGACACTTTATTTCCACCCTTCACCTCAGGTTAGGGTTTAGGATGAACTGTCTGACGGTCTCAGCACTAGGAGCAACGTACATCGAGGCTGTTCATTTTCAGTACTTTTGTTCAATTTCCTCATAGACGAAATGATGGAAGACTGTTTGCAACACTCCAATGATGCCGCAGTGGACCTCCTATCTGGTGAAAGGCTGACTGACTTTCATCACGTTGACGACAAAGTGTTGAGGATTGACAACTTTCAAGCAACACAAACAATGATAGACGCTATCTCGCGTTCTGCTAAGTTGTTCGGAATGCACACTGCAGCCTCAAAATGGAGTGCTTCTACAAGATTGTTGCGACTATGTAGAGTTAACAGCGGATAATGAAGTTATGGAGGTTGTTGACCGATTTGTATACCTGGGAAGCTGCATCAGCGATGGCGACGGAGATGTAGAGAATGAAATAAAAACGCGTATCTCTAAGGCTAGGGTGGTGTTCGCTAATCTGAAACGCGAGTATCTGGTAGTGATCGTCAAACGAATCTTTCTGCCTAACCCTTACATTTGCACAGACTTAGATAGTTAAGTCATAAGTTAGGGATGCCAGCTAGTCGTCTGCCATACCGACCACTGTTTGTCGACGCTGCGGTCAACTAGCGTGGGCCGAGAGGTGGACATGATGTCGTAGAGAAGTGAAGTCGTTCACAGAGGGGTTGGTCACTATAGGTCAGGTTTGTTTTCCGATCCACAGATTCGGTACCTGAAGACGTTAGGTGAGACGTCAGCTAATCGGGCTCTGTGACGTGCATGTTGCCGCTGTTTGGCCGAGTTGTCTGTGAAGTGAATGCACTTAATGACGCGCTGCAGTGAAAGCTGTGAGGAAATTTTCTTGCTGATAATGCCTTACTTTCAATTACAGCTTGGCTGCTTGTTTTCAAGGCGTTGGTACCTTGATGTTGGATGACTGGATAGGATGTTAACTAGTTCTGGTAGTTAGGTCTCTCCTCTTTCTTTTTTCTTCTCACTCCCTGTGCAGAGTTTGCTTTTTGTATAACGGTTGTGTGGAAGTTAAGTATCAGTAAGAGCCATTGGCTACGTCTATGATGGTGATGATGATGGTGATGCTAAATTCAGACTCCTGAGGCAGGGCTACACTTGCCAAAACTTGGGTATTTGCCTCCCTCCTGTGGACCACTTTGTTTGGTTCCACTGGTCGGGTGTGTTCTGGGTGTTGTGGATCACTGGCGTTATCACTTGTGTTATCCGGCAAGCTTAGTACACCATGTAGGACAATCAAAACGATGACTGCATTTAGTGGCTAAAGTTACATGATAAACGAGGTGTCGTATCCAAAGAAACAACTCGAAACTCTTCCAGTGTTCATCTGCACAAACAACCACACAGCACCATTCAACGTGATGTTCACAGAATCAAAAGTAAACAGTCCAGCATGAAGACTAACATTCTCGTAACTTCGAAACAAAAGCGTTGTCAATCCAAAGATTTACATGCAATTTAGCCAGGCGATGGAGTTACGTTCACGCGAAACAAAGTTTATGAAAAAGACAATCCGTAGCACGTCGTCACAATGGTCATTATAACATCAACATTTGCAATGCGAAAGGTTGAACGGATACCGTCATTTATCCACGTGTTCGACAGTGAAGATACTACGAGATGACAAACGGAAAGATTCAACTGGATAATCGGTAAAACCTAAGCGAATGCTGCAGTCCCTATTCGGTTTATCACAGCTCCCGATTTAGACCTTACCCATGTGTCTAATTTTGTTTCTATTCTAGTGAAGTGGGTTACCTCAGTCGAACACCCTGATGGCCATGAACACACATCTAGAGATACCAGCCATTCTGATTGAGAATGAACAGTGAGTGAGCACTGATTAATACCCTCGAACGAACAACTGCGTATCAGGCAACTGACGAAAGGTCACCCAAATGAAAATACTGCGCACTGCCTAAACTGCTTGAATAAGATTATTTGACTTGATTCAGGGTAAGTAAAACAGGCTGGTTCTAGTTTCACTTCAAAGCACAATTCGGAAGTTGATCTGCGTGGGTCGACCAAATAACGGATACAGTGTAGTGGACGAATCGAGCAATAGTATGTTGAGTGATAGGTGATTTGGGTCCACTATTTGTCCAATATGTACAGCGACCTTAGTACATAATTTAACACATAATGATGATAAACAAACGAAAATGTTTGTCTGTAAGCCCTTCCCAATGCTGTAATTGGCTGTAATTAGGTGGAGAGGTGTCAGTCGAGGCCTTGACTCAGGTGTTTCAGCTTGTGTGGACGACGGAGACCATCCCCCCTTACTGGGTTCACTCGATAATT
>LUCH01004634.1:27286-52084 GCA_013368495.1 Paragonimus heterotremus | reverse complement strand
ACAAAATATCAAACGCTGAAATACGGAATGTCAGACGCGGAAGGAGGAGGTGGTGTTGTGTCCAATCGAATGCAAGTGAGCCATGCAGTCGGCCAATCAGATTGCTCTGATCTTCAAGCGATCGATAACACATGCGGGCATCGGCTGCCTGGACCGTGTGGACTGAGAGTTTTCCGTAACGTTACTTGAAACGGTAGCTTTAATAAAGCTTACTTATTACTGGTATTTTCCGTCGTTCTTGAATACAACAGGTCTCATCTAAAATTTTGAAATAACCTAAATCCCTGAACCATCAACATAAATTGTTTCTGAACATACAGAAGAATTATGATATTTGAGGTTTAATTCAAACTAATCAGGATTCTCCCTTATTTATCAGTACTCGAAATATCACTGAACAACCTGAATTATTTCTATAGTTTCAACTTCCGGCGAAATCCTAGTCGTGAGGCCATCGATTAGAGCCAACAGAATAGTTGCTGTTTTCCCCCTTGAGGAGACCCGGATGCTCGAATAATCCATGCAAGCCATTGCAGCTATCATCTGCAATCGTCAATCGGCTCGGCCTAAGTGTGATCAGTGACGAATTGGTCGAAACAGTTGCCTCATGAAAGTGTGACCAGAGTTCAAATCCCGACCGTGACAAAGTTGACAGTACTCGCTAACTCTAGTAAGATCAAAAGTCGAGTCTACTGTTTCTATTCTAAGTGAGCTGGCTGAAAGTAATGAGCAATCGTTTTCGATCTACTTTTCTTCTGATCAGGAAAGTCTTTTTTATCCAATGAATTCTACAAAATGTTCAGAAAATTAAAGGAACTTCATTCGCCTGTGTTTGTCGTTGTGAAAATTATAAACGGATTCCAAGCTATAACTCAGGTTAGCAGTTGGTAACTTTTTCATAGTCACAGAGAGCAGTCTACGACTAAAAAACTCATCATTGCCTGATGTCAGTAGTTTTACAGGACGTAGGTTGTACGGTCAATTCATACATTCCCATCATTCGCAAAATTCAAACGATCACGGATTTATAACGAACACACTGAGGCTAAAACAAATCACATTGAAACCACAGAGTTAACCTCTACCGGAGCAGCCTCAATGTTCCCCTCAGCTGTTTTGCGCCAAAATGTTAAACAGCCATGAGTAAATGAAACTGACCAGTAAACTTGTAATTCCAGCTGAATTAAGAACGTTCTCCTCCACTCGCCAACTGTTCTACTGAAGCGCACGTATTTACTATGCACATGTAATGTTGTACTTCAGGAAAGGCATCTGACTAAGTTACTGACAAGGTGAGGAGTAATCCTTTCAGCCTTTACTGGTTGATATTCCTATGGCCAAATAGGCAGATTTCGAAACAGTTAGCTGTCGTTTATCGGCGTTATGTAAGGGATATTACTCTTATTGTGAACTTTGTGGTCAAATTTACCCTAGTCGTAAAGAATTCCGAAAAGCCTCCTCTGCACTTCGCCATACCTTGTAAACACGTGCATCATGGTTGTGTATTACTTGGATGCTCTCCGCAGGTAACGTTGGGCAAAACATTAGTCACCGGAAAGCTATGTGCAGCAACCAGCATTTGCATTTTACAACGTACTTTCTCATGTGAACCAAACGTCCTCTATCTCATATATTATTTTCTTATGCTGGTAAAATTCGTACCTCCGATATCTCAGCTATGAAGTTGGCGTTCTTAAAAATTACTGTAATCTAACTCACATCAAGACAGTATTGTCACGCCTCACAAACAAGTCTAGGAAACAGTATCGACCGATGAAATGTCTATGGTAAAAAGGTATATGGAGTTGCCATTCCGACAGGATCACCCAATGCAGACAACTGCAGGAGTATAAGGAGGATTTGCAACGTTTCAGAGTTTGATCTCTACATGTTGGTCTTATTGTAGCGAAAATATGATCAATACAGCAAGATCTTTGTTATCAAATTCGCACTTCCCAAAGCAGCTAACGCGCTCCTGTACGTGAACAGGAATTTCAGCCCACAACGCAACGATGGTTTCAACTAAACATCGTGTCTATTTCTGCTTGAATCGGAAGATCGACCGTTGCTAAAAATAGTAATTACGGTCACTAAGCCGACAGTGAACATAGCGAAATAAAGGCTGAACAGGTCAAATATGGCGAAGGCTACCTCTTAACATTTCACGACATTTCCGCTCATTCTGAATGAGCAAAATCGCCTTCTCGAGGATGGAGGCGGTTCTGGACAAAAAATTGATTTCCTAACAAAAACAAATGTAGAGGTGGAGAAAAACGAACTGCATGTTGACAATTATGCCGTAAAATTCCATCGCGAAGAGAAGAGGGAGCAATGCCGAGTGGATAGGGTCGCTGCGAAATCTTTACCAGAATGCCCCTTCCCAGTTATTAAGCAATTCGTTGATGAATCTACTCACCTATCCACTACAGTAGATGACATCGATTGTGTACGTGAATCGGCAATTCAATAGAGTTACAGTCAAGCGCGGAATACAGACTGACATATCAAAGAAACGTTTCAACAAGCAAACAGTCCATATTCGTCGACGACTCTGATGACTAGAAAATTGGATGAAGCCTGCGGATTTTGTGTCGATGTCGAGTAGCTGGACGGAGCGACAATTAGAGTTGCGTTCTCAACATCCCAATTTGGGGAGATTTTTGCCTAGTTACTCGAATCTAAAATGACATTCATCCTAGACCTGCGTTCCGGTTACTGACAACTAGTACTGGTACGAAAGGACAGAACGAAAATCGCCTTTTTGGTGAACGGACAGCACTGTGAATTCCTTGGGATGCCGTTTGACCTGAAAAATGTCCTAGCCACTTTCAGGTGTCTCTTGCTTCGTATTATAAGGAATCAGAAAGGAGTAACCGTAAATGTGGATGATATTATTATATTCTTCAATAAAGCATCGGAACACGCAGAAAGGTTGCGATCAGTGTTACTATGAATCGACGCAGCCGGCCTAAAATGGAGTAGTAGGAAATGTCAAATCGGTCACAGTTCAATCGTCTACTTGGGACACTGCTAATAACGGAACGATTCGACTACCGTTACAGAAGTTGACAGCCATCAAGAAACTTTCACCCCCAAAATCGGAGGGAGACAGAGACCCTTCCTCGGAATGATCAATTACGATACAAATCCTGCACCGGGGTTTTCTCAAAAAACATACCCCCACTTCCAGTTGTTGAGAAGAACGTTTATTTAGACTGAAGACTTGGAGATGGTGTTCAACCAATTCAAGTTGGAAGCTACCAGCATTCGGTGACGTCTTATGATCCTCAAGCTGAAGGGACCATTCACGCTCAGTGGGATCAAGGGATATCGGAATCGGGCAGCCCATAAGGACCGAGTGAGTGCATTGGTGGAGTACTGACGGAAGCCGATGTGTTTCGCCGTGGAGAAAGAATGCCGTCATTTGGGCGATAGAGGACTGGAAGACCTACATGATAGCGACCACCTTATATGTTAAGACCAATCACAAGCCCCTATCTGGATGAAGGCGGCGAGGAATCCACATGGACGACTGGGCACTTCGACTATACGGGTTCAATTTTACCATTGGACATGTTAACGGCATAAACGATGAGGTAGCTGACACACTGAGGCGACAACTGTCAGAAAATGAATTGACGACTGAAAGTATAGTCGTAAAAGTAGAACTGATCGCCGACAAAGGGATATTGTTGGTGAGTAGGAGAGAGTCCTAATCGAGGGATTATCGATTGGTGTTGACAGTCAATATCATCATCATCACCACCATAGCAGCCGTGAGTCTGACCAAAAGGTAATGTGGCTCGGGTCACCGCTCACCTCAACAATAAAATGGAATATCCTATTTTTAAAAAATACGCTACTAAGAAGTTTGAAAATTAACGAAAGGCTAAGCGGAAGAACTAGAAATCGTATGGATACAGGCACGTCATTGACTGCGACACATTGCCATCTCGAATAGCGTCTCTAACCAGTTATTTGAGTGATCACGAGGATCCCATCCAGGCAGGCAACACCTACCCATTATGCTCGGTGGAGCTGTCCAGATCTTCATATTTCGTGATCACGTTGTTGCTTGACCACCACGCGGTTTTACGCAATTGTTGGTGGTCTCAGCATATAATGCTCGGTACGGTAAACGATCAGATGACATACAGAACACGTGGCCCAATCATCGCAAGCTGTGCACCGTGATTAGTTGACCAATTGATCCCGCATCTCGAGTGTTCCGGAATACGCGCCAGCGAACGGCCACATTGCTCACGCGATCAGTCCACTTAATATGGGCCAACTGGCGGAAACAACGGTAATCAAACACAGCAAGTTCGTTGATATCTCCCTTGTGAACAGTCCACGTTTCCGAACCATAAAGCAAAATGGAACGCACACAGGCATTATATGCCTTTCCTTTCAATGACAACCGGACGTCTTTTCGACGCCACAGATGATGCAGTTTAGCGAACGCAACGCGTGTCTCTGCTATCCTCGCTGACATCTCATCAATGTCTTATTCACTGCGCCCTCGGACTAGGCAAGCCCCTCACTGCCAAGTGAGTCAGACTATTGAGTCACTGGCTCCGGGTTGGGTCCCTGTATCTTGCTGTCTCGCAGGTCAGACTTTTGAGTCAGAGACCTGGGGTGGGGTCCCTCAAGTCAACCCCCTTCGGTGGCATGAACGACCGGGAAGTATCAGAAATTATCGTTCTCCCGACAGTGACAATACTAACTGATCACGACCTTCTCTTACCGTTTTACCCCCCCCCAGTTCTTCTGCTTTCCATGTGCCTTCGGACGATAATTGTTTTCTGAGGCCAAAACAACTGGTTAACAGCGAATAACTGTGTCTCCCATCGAGAACGTGGGGCAACTTTATCATTACTTAAAAGCCAAAGTGGTTGAGTGTTGGTTACGACAGGGTCCGACGGGAGGGTCTACGGCAATGCGGAAGCTGGAACTGAATGTGAGTGATGTTGAAATTAAAAGGGACATCGGACAATCAACATCAAGAATTTCGGGTACGTGAAATATGTGGACGTTTACTGGCAAGAACCGAACGCAAGACATTGACTTTCAAGCTGACGTGCTGCGACCGTTCCACATAAAAGTACCATTTGTTTGCAACTCAAGTCTTCAAAGACCACTGGTTGAATTTAGCAAAACGACCCGATGTACACGCAAGTAACTCTCGGTAATAGTCCGAAAATATGTAGCAATACCACTCCTTTTTGATGAACTGTTGACAACTGCCCGATTGTTTAAGTGTCCGAGTCACTGTTCAAACTTCTGTCTGGATGTCTGTAACTTATTATGCGTATCCGGATACTGATCATTAATTTTTAAAAAAATAGCATATTCACTGAAGTGGTTGAATTACAACCGAAGAAACGACAACGTGTGTCATGGTAGTCCTCTGACGCCTATAGTGGCATTCTCTTACAGTTGTAACAGTGGAAGATCATAAGGAAATACATTACTATTAACTGCCTGGCGTGTTTCGCTCTGTATTACCAGGCCTGCAATACGATGATAAACAATACTTGTTGAGGCAACTTCGGCGCAGGGTTGAGATGCAAAAGCACATGTTCACTCGGATACGTCAGTGAAATGCATCCTTGGAAAAATGTGAGAAAGTGTCAGTTGGTTTGCTTCAATAGTTTGAATACGCCCGATCAAGTCACGAGAAGAAAGATGTAGCAAACAAGCTCGTTTTCAGTGTTTCATCATCAGGCTAAGTGCAACATGTTTATATGGGTTCGACAAGCTGATGGGTAAAATATTACCGAGGCAAGAGATGTCATTCAGTAGTGTCTGTCTAGTTTTAGTCCCGACTTAATTACATAACATTGATCACATGAGTTGTACGAAGCTTGCGTGAGAAGCGCCATATTTTACAACCATTCTATCCTAGGTTTGCGCACAAGTCCATGAAAGGTTCAATGTTTTGAGTAGCCGTTTTGGGACACACAACAGTGGTGGGTGCAGGCCAATTGCAATAGCCTCTACAATTGATAGTATACGACCTTTGACCTGTTTCGATGGTATCCCGCAGATTCGACAGACTGGCTTGAACAAATCTGTCGAACTGATCAGGTGATCTGGCTCGATCAAGCGCGTAGCAGCCACAGACGAACAGGGTCTTATCAATCCACGAGTTAGCCACACCGGTCCGTACTCCCCAATGTGTTTGGATAATCGTCGTGTTGTGTGGTTTATGTAGCTTGCCCCACGAGAAGAAACGAAACGTCAGACATGAATAGAGGCGACATGAAGTGGCAACATAACTTTGAACTGGAAGCGCAACACTGGTGTGGAGGTAAACTAGACGCGTAGGTGAGCTGCGAATATGTTTTATTACTTGTCACATTAAGCTTCTTGGTTACGCTCTCAACGATGTCACCACCTTTGAAGGACATGGAAGTATAAACAGACTTTAGGTCTACAGTTTTCAGTTTGTCTACCTTAGTGTTCACTAGCAAATTCTTATGAACAAAATATTCCGGACACCCGTTTCCGATAATTGTATTAAGTACGAACTGTCTTTCCTCTTCAGCGCTGTCGTTCGAACATATTTCCGTGACCCAGTCTATAAGACATCGGATTAGGTTCCTCATTTGTTTTAGTGGTACAAAACTATTGAAGTTTGTATACTGGTCCATCCAAGTTGCCCTACGATACATCTTCCTTAGTGCCGCGCCAGTTGTGCGACGAGATATCATCGGGTAATTCGGGTTCTGCAGTAAAATGAATATTTTTGTGGACAGAAGTGAAATGCGCGAGTGCCTCACTGAGGCTTTCACATTCATCAGCCACGCACATGATATCGTCTACATAACATCGTTTATATATAATTATTGTAAAGGCTAGCCGATTTTTATATGACCAGGTAATTACTTACACTCTAGCTTTGTCATTAAGATATCAGCCAACAATGGGCCTAACGGTGTCTCAACTGTCACTCAGTCCTGATGACGGTATAACTTGCCGAAGAACTTAAACTGAACGTTGTATGTGCAGCGATATAGTAACTGCTTTAGTTGTTCTACTGGTATTCCCACATTGATACCGTTGCTTTCAATATACTGTCCAAGAAATCGAATCGTTTCATTGGGTTCAGCTGCTTCAATGTTTCAACAAGTTCGAAGGACTCTCTAAGGCTATGAATCGCTAGTTTTTCACTAACTGGTTATAACAGCATAATGAACCGTTTTGCAGTTGCGTGATACGTAGAATTGCACACATCTCAAATCGGTCGTAGTGGTATGCCGTTTTTATGTACGCGCATGTTGTGTCGTTTGCTGCCTGCACAGAATTAGCTGCGCGATCGTAATTATCTGAACTTGACTAATAACATGTTCTACCCACGCTGGAATGATCTAGGCTGCGCAGCTGGTAAGCAGTAGGAGATTTTGGTTAATATAAGTTGAACAATATTCACAACTGCTCTCGTATTCGCACTTCCACAGAATTGCCAGTCAGCCCCTTTAAAAAATAAGCACCATATTCGGGTTTCATACTTGTTAAAGTTCATCAGCCACTTTTGACGAGGCAGTCGGGCAATTGGAGCGCTACTTTCAGGCGAATGTGACCGAGAGTCTGTATGTGATAATCCACTCGTGCTTAAAGTGAGATTGGTGGTGCAGTGGTCAAGATGATTGCCTCATGAACGCGTGGCCGAAGTTCACATTCCGGCCGAGGCAAGGATATGCACCAGTGACGAATGGTAACAACGGCGAAACCCGAGGAGTGCTTCAACTGTGGAAGTGATTGACTGGAAGGTTTATCCGGGTTCAAAAGCTGTGAGCAAGTGTGAATGATGTTCAATTTGAAATAGACCAAATCCTCAACTGCCATTCAGTAATCAAGAACACTGTTCACCAGGTTTAGTGAAATCGGAGATTTCTACCTGATTCTGAAATGTTAATCACGGGGTTATCAAGAGAAGAGAACAGAATTTGGCGGTTAACAACTAAGTCTCAATGTTTTTCCGCAGGAACGGCAACAGAATCACAAAAAATTTGTTCACGATCCCGCATTAGCCCTGACATTCGAGTTATGGTCCAGAAAATACGAAAACATTTTCTAATTCAACGTTGCGAAACGAGGTGATGCTTGTAAAACCAAAGTACTGTTACAGAATCTGCGGACAACAGCTCTCAAGAACTTAATCATTTTCATGCTACCTATGAGCATTCAAAACTTGCATTTTGATGAGTCTACGCAAATCTCGATCAGTGTATGCACAGAACAGTCCTAACTTTTAAATGATCGATACCAATGCCTTAATATGGTTAAGCGTGAAACCGGTGTTTTTGTAACTAACGTGGAGACCTGAATCGAGGAGTTCAAACGCCTCAAGCTTCGCACGCTTACCGATGGTTAAATTAAATGTATATTCTTCGCCGTGTGCCTCAGCCAGCTCGGAATGTATACGCCCGAAAACGCACTTTAAGTAGAACTCTCTCCATTCAATTACAACAATGTCTGCAACCAAGCATTCCCAAACAAGACGCGGCCAAGATAGAACAGCCACCGCCCGATAAATTTTTCGGCTTCATATGTGCGGCTGATCAAACAGTAAGAACGAAAATGGATAGGACGGTGAATACGGCAGTCCCACGAGGCTATTTACAGCTTGCAGATAAATCAGAAAATGGCGCGAGAAGCAAGAGTAGAGCTAATGCAGTCGCAGAGGATGGAAAGAAGATTGTTGTCTAACGCGAAACAGCGCAGTAGGAAATCCGGTGGCCAACAGAGGGCAGCGTAATATAAGTTCAACTTAATCGCAGCCCCGTACAAACCAAAGGTGAGTACAGGATACAGATATGCATTGGTTGATAGCAGTGGTGTCAGCGTGTGCTTCCAGCTGGACATAACGTCAGACATCACCTTCAGTTCGCTACGCACCTGGGGTCCAGTCACTAGACGACAAGTGAGGAAAACAGAATATATAGTCAGAAATGTTTCCGGTAGACTTTTGAAGTTATCGGGAACACTTGCTTTTACAGTTACCTTAGATAACGCTCGGATTGAATATATACGTTATCTCACCAAGTGTTACAAACTGTACTTCTCCGGCCTGGATCAGGTAGAAAAGCTACAGCTCACGAACTGATCGACCAACAGCACCTGCAACCGAATACAGCTACAAAATCTTCGAGTGCATCATTTCCACAAGTGGTACGTTTATAACTGGCAGACCACCTGAAGACCCGACGTGCATCACTCTTCGCAGACAGCCTAGAACTGTAAGATGGATAAACGCTGAGCAACGCATACAATTTTCAAGATCACGAAATGCTAAAAACGAAGAACCATTGCAAAATTAAACGACGCTACTAACACGTTGATTAATGCAGAAGAACAAACTGAAAACCCCAACTCGTTCCAATTTCTAAGCAAGTTCTGACAGCATAACAAAGTCAAACGAATATTTACGGAAGAAAATCACAAGTACGACCGCCGTACAAAGATGACTACTGCTGAAGTCGCGATAATACAACTTTGATCGTAGAAGAGGGAACCAGTAGGAATTGCTCAGTGTAGAAACCCAATGATCGATGGCCTAAGCGGATGCATCATGAGGAGAACAGGGGAAGCACAAACGTCAGAATCAATGGAATTAGGGATTGCATCGGTGAATAGATAGGCAAATGTTCTACTCGACAGAAGTTTTGCCTATTGGTTAATTGTACGCGGAAAGATTTAGGAAGAAGTGTGCTCGTCCTGAGAGGTCCGTTCACTAAAGTATATTACGTCGAGATGAGAAACCAGTGATTCGTCTCGAACGCCCAGTCCTGTACGTTGTGTTTCTGATTGTTGGTCGCCAATTAGACCGGCTTATAAGATGTTCACCTAGTAAACCACTCCTGGGTCGACGGAAGGCATGTTCAGTAGAGGTCTATAGGTATCGCTGGATGCCATATGGCCAAGGAAAACAGCGCAGCTGCAGAGATGTACACCAATGCAATCGCAGTTCAATCAAAAAAGTGAGGCGCTACTCATATCATTTTATATCAGCCAACTGGTTTGCGTTCACAGCTGCAACTGGAATCAACCAGCTTGGTTTCAGAAGTCGTTTGGAGGCGTTGCAACCGAGTACTCTGCAAGGAGAAGGTGGACCCGTCGATCTGGAGGTGGAACACCAATCAGCTCCATCTAAATACGAGTGGCGGAACTTCCATTGTTCAGTCGGGAGCAGAAACCTTGAAGCTGTTGTTAGCTATAGCTGACACCCAGCTGGTCACTAGCCGCCCAAACATACCTGTTCAACCAACTTATTTCGCACCGAGTTTGTACTGGTTTGGCCTATCACAAGAACTTTGTTACCAAGTCCCGACTTTACTGTCCTGGTTGTCAGAGATCCACGATGCGTAAGTGTGACACCCGCGCCTGGCGTTGTTCGCACGTCGCCTGTCAACCCGTGCACGCGTTTGCGTCCCGCTCTCTCTCACCCTGGCCCCGAAAGATCCAATCGCGTTACTCACACGATCGATTGGTTGACTGTCTTATCTGTGTCTCATCGTTAGTATGATTCATTATCTCGTGTTCGATAAAGCTACGCGCTATTACCGTCACGTGTTCTCATTCTACTCTGGGCTGACTATGTGTCAGAGCTCGCAATTTAACGTATGTTCTAGATTATAACATTTTTTTGCGTTCAACTGCTATAGTGTACTGAAGGGTAGTCGTGATGGCCTGGTTGCCCAAGTACAGAGTTATCAACATCCCCAGTTGTTCTAGTAAGTGACAGTACCTTCCGATTACTGTCAACTTTACCAAGTTATATCAAGCGGGAGAAAGATACTCACAACACACTTCATCGACGATCTCTATGGGCGCCAAAACCAGCTGTCTGTTTATACGTGTTCTAGGAAAGTAAAGGTGTCAAATTATGTGCATAGGTACTAGGTGAGATAGTGACTTCTCACGTCAGTGGATAGGAAGATGACAGCTTGTCAAGTGACCCCTAAGAACATCCAATTTAAAATCTATTGATATGCTTGCAAGCTGCAGTCATCATCCTAATTCTAAAAGCGTTACTAAACTTAACCAAAGCTTCAGAGTTAGTAGACAAGTTAATGCCTGATCGTAATGTGACGTTATGTTTCATACAACCCTATGAAACAGTGAAGTATTCAGTAAGGGTTATTCAACAACTTATGACCGACGGAAACATCTTGTTTTTGTTTCTCCCTTAAGCCTTGTGGGCTTTGTTCAAGTCTACCGTATAACAAAATAAGTAACACGTTGTGTTTAGTTGACAGTGTATTGGTTGTTGTATAGCAGCAACTTATCTACAGACCAGACAGAATGAAACCTATTCTATTTGCTTCACTTTGTATCTTCAGCGGAACCCAACACTGATATCTATTACAAATGTGAACTCGTCCACCCAGTCCAGTAGGTCAATCTTGGCAAAATTTCCCCTTCGCTATAACATTGTCGATCGAATGAACACTGGACATGTTGGCTTCATTTGTTAACATTATCAAATGTATCGTTTGCCAAATTTCTAGTGCGCATGAATCAGTGCATCATGGTCACTATGACATCAGCGAGCCTGCAAATATTGGCTTTAACACAAGGCTCGTTAGACATGATTCAATGGCGTGCCTCCTAATAGTTGTATCAGAAACTGTAATTTAGCCTGTAATCTAGCTGTAATTTAGCTGCAATTATTGATCCCGTGGTTATCGATCACCGGGGTGAAAAGGTTTGAATAATAAATCTCTTCAAGGGGCTTCCTTTACTGTGCCAAAAATCATTCTATTTTAAGATTGAAATCATGGACAGTTATAACATATCAGTTTAGAAAATCAACAGTTACCCCGTTCTACTGATAAGTAGCTTAGCAGATTCATGATTTCAGATGAGACCCAACTGTGAAAAGTCAGGGCTTCGACTGGACTCTAACAAACGGCAGAAACATCACGCCTCCACGCGACAAACGTTCAACCAGCGGAACTACGAAGCCACAGCAGGAGCTCCGAAATTTCACATTTGAACTCGGTTACACACCCGTCCCACTATCTCATATGAAATCCACCAAAAATGATCCAGGGGATCGACTGCTCCGACAGGATTTCTCGAACAGTTCACGTGGAATCCACAAACGCCACTGCTGGACATAGAAACTGTATTACTAATGAGGTACTAATGAGTAGTCTGGCAGATTTATGATTTTAGATGAGACTCAGTTGTGAAAAGTCAGGACTGGGCTAGAAAAAAACTACCATGTCATCGAATTAGCTGTGAAGTCAAAGGTGGTTACGGCTGGTCGATTGGATCGATTTTCTTTGTTTTCTTTTGATGAAAAATTCCAATCAGATTACGCAATCTTAACCTGTGTTCTTACGAGACGTTTGGTCGGCTCATGTTAATTCCATGGCCCCACATCAATCATAACCACTGGAACCACACACAAACATCTCATCGTGACAGTGTGCCGTAGCATCTAATCAAGGTCCGGTCAAGGTCAACCATTCTCTGGAATCTAATATATGATTTAGTGTCACTCGCTAACAATCACTTCTTTAATTTCGTGGTTCGTGTTGCGACACATTTTGACAAAACTTCTGTAATTTGTTTGAGAAAGAATAATCGAAAACAATTACTGGTTACATGGTCATTTCTGTTTTGATGGAAGTTTTCGACAGAACACACTATCTTGTTAAGCGTCATTGAATTTCATCTTGTATGTTGTAGACGTCGAACTATTAGCAAGCGATTTATGTTTTGAGGTTATATGTATGGCTTGGTCTACATTTTACCGTTTCCTCTTATTAAAACAAATCTTATAGTAATGCTCACACTGTTTGCTTATGTTTGCCATGAATGATAAACTGATTAAAAGGTTTCATTGATTTCTTCTAAAAGTTGTCTGGACAAATGCGCCCAAGATTTCACTGCAATGTACGTGCATCATTCGAGCATAACGTCAGACAAGTGACGCCTGTAGCATTATAAAGTGAGCATGTATACAGTTAAGGTCAGATGCTAAGTATTTAGTTCGTATGATAAACACAATATGTTTAAAGAGTCCAGTCCACGTATTTTTAATCCCTCGGTACGGTCAATACATGCTACCAAACAGGAAGCTAGTTTATAGCTTCGGAACTATAGAATGCGTCTAAGAGGACTGTCAAACAACCGTCGATGCGGTCAGACGTAGGTAGTAGTTTTTAAGATTATCAAAAAAGAACGCTATTACACAGCTGTACACAGTATTATTGTAGATATTTGACATATATGAGTTACATGACCTCTACACAAGGTACATGTGGCTATGAATAAGTTCAGTCTATTGTATATGATAAACGAAGGACTTTAAAAACATCACTTCACACGAAACAGCATCGCTTCATCTACAATGAATACATATGTACCGCAAGTAGTGTGTAAATATACTAAGTTGTCACGTGATTTTGTAACTGCTTACTGAGGGCGGTTTTGAAATCAGTCTATTTAAAGTTACATGTTATTGTCACATCATATTAAAGACTATTCACTTAAACTGTTATCGTCATTTTTGTGGATGGTAGGGGTGATAAGTAAACAGTAGTAAGGTCATTTGGGACATCACGTCCAGCATGTTTTGCCAAAGATAGATTTGGTTGGCACCGCTGTAGATGCTTGCATCTCAGTGATGCGGTTTCATTCGAAGGTATACTAAAGCTGTGTAGAACTAAACGAAGTCACGTGTGAGTTATTTATCGAAATGTGTTAATTTTCTCTTGTAGATCTATCTGAAAGGTGCAGCGAGTGCACAACTAAATCAAGCTCCATGGTGACAGCAGTTAGTTCTAAAACAACCCGTAAAATGGAATGTATATTATTAGGATTTGGAATTAAACGCTCGGAAGATAATGTTTGGAATTCTATAGCTAACGGACCTATCCTGTTGCGTGTAGGCATGTAGTTGATGCATGAAGTAGCCAAGAACACGCCAGACGAATAAGGTCATTGCCGAATGAAAGCCCTGGTGACAACAGTGATGAGGTGGTCAGGGGCTTTACAAAATACATGCCGAACGATTCCCCACACAACAGTTACCCACGTACACAAGCATGTATGTGTAACGTGAACGCATTTCGCATGTTGTGAAGAGATTCAAACGGCCCTGATCCGATCTTGTTCTAACGATAAATCTTACAAGGGACCGTGAGGCTCATTATGCCGATTCCGAAGGTTACGTTTTGTCGGTAATCAAATCGAGATAAGTCTAGTTATGCTACCGAATGAGCAATGGTGGGATTACACCAGCTGTAGACAGAACGAAGTACCTATATTCAGCAGGCGACATGAAGACCATTAAGTAACCGTTGATATTTATGGTGAAAGTACTAAGCAACAAATGGAATGCGGACTAAGAACGTAGGTGGTACAAGGATCGTTTATTTACAGAATCGACCCATGGGGTATTTGGCTCATCACCACCTCGAACATGAAAACTCGTCTGTAGGTAACACTGATCCGGAGATGCCATGGTTGTCAATGCCAGCTTCATGTACGGAAAACCTCATTCTTTGTCGGGGTACGCTCTAATGTTTTACTTGTATTTTTTTCTGTTTGCTTTAACTAAATCGGCGCTTCCACCTGACTATTCGTGAGTAGTATGGTGTGAATGCCCATACTCATTGCATCAGTACTGCGGATACCAACGATGCACCACTGCAATTACCCAGAAAATTGCTTCTAAGTCAGGCTTATTAAATAAATATTTCATAGGTCGTTTTAGTTCTGTGAATTTTTGGTCACACCCAAGCAAACATGATAGTGCTCCTTACAAAGTCGTTCGGGAAAATTAACCGTCTACTCTTTGAGTAGCGTTCTCAAAGTAATCCACTTAATCCAGAATGTCATGCGGATAGAAGCTGAATTTAACTGTTCTCAATTTAGATGAATTCACTCATGGCCAGTTTCGTTTGGGACATACAGCTTGCAACAAAATGACTTAGGAACATTCATGAGGCAGTGGTTAAAAGTTTCCAAAATTAGTGGACTGACCTTTTCAACATAGCACAATTTCTTCGGTTTTTCTGAATACTGGAAAGAACGACTGCCTAGTGAACATTCTCTTAAGTAAAAACCTACTTCGAATTAAACAAGTTCATAGTGGATAGTTCATGTGTGACAAGTTATACAAATGACATCCGCATTGAAAGACGAGGAGAATTGCTGCTTCAGGATGCCGAACGTTATAATTCTGCGTTATGTACAACAATCCACAGGACCAGCGAAAACCTGTTTTTTAAGTAAGTGAAACCATGAAACCAAAAATGAAACCACTTCCGATTTGCAGCATGACAAATTTCCGTACGTATCAGTTCGCCCTGTGTGGCACTACTTTTAGTTTTCCGTGGGGGGCTATATACGATAAACTTGGACGTACGTAACGCTTTCCGAGTACGTATAGAGCCAGGATGTCACGGGTGATTTGCGAGGAACTCTCGAGTATCGTTCATATTTTGCTAACGTAAGTGACGTACCTCATCAGATTTGAATCTGAAAAATCACTAAATTCTCGACAACAAATATTTGGGAGTATGTTAGGACTTCACTTATTTTTCGCTCTGCCGGTTGTCTTTATTGCTTTCCAAATAGAAGCTTCCGCCGGATTTTCATTGATGAACGGTCGGTTTCTCGAATACTTACCGAAGCTGTTGGTAAGTTTAATCCACTGCATTGCATACAGATTAGAATACTCTTGTCAATCGCCGCAGTATCTCCCTCGGAATCTTATCTACCCCATAGAGCAAACCAATTAATTTAACTCACAAATGTTGCTTTAATCATGCGGTCAAACACGACTTTGTGTCCAGTCAACTGACTGGCTAAGTCTAATAACACACATGATATTCGCATGGCCGCCTTCGCTAGCATCAGACTCAAAGAGCTGGAGCTGAAACAGTATGTCCAAGCGGTACAAGCGAAATACCAGCCGAAGGCCATATTTTTTCAACCTTGAGCCTCTTGTAAATTAAGAAAATCCGCTACACTACTTAATAGCAAAATAATTTAAATGCTCGAATGTGGCGTTCGTGAATTTCACCGCAAATTACTTGGGAACTTGTTGTAACTGGATATACGGCCTACCAGCGCGTAAACAGATAACAGAATAGCGGTTATTGAAACGGCGGATAATGGTACTGAACGACGGAGTATGGAGTATATGTGGTCGTTTAGTCTCTTCCTGGCCAACCCATCCACCCGAGGCTACTGCATGAACACAGGGAAAAGAGTGACCTTCAAACAGAGCTCCTTTGTGCCGCTCAGCCGAAAGACATGATCACAAACCCGTTAGCATTCATAGGGTTTGGGACTGGCAACAAAGCAAGATCAAAAGAATGAATCAGACAGTGCAGAGTAGGCATGTAGTTAGGATGACAACAACAAATGTCACAACGGCTGAGGACAGTCGTAGAGACCGGAGACGTGCAAGACTATAACAACGGTGAAGGTTACTGACAAATGTACTTCGTTGGTCTTCTTGCCAAAATATTTTCGAGGAACTAGCGGCTTCCCCGACAGAACTCCTGTCAGAACAGTCGACCCTGTGGATCATTTGTTGTGTTCCGTGTGAGATAGTGGAACAATTGGGTTAACGAGCCCAAATGTGACATTTCGAAGCTGCCGGCAGGGTCTCATTGTTCAGTTTGCCATGTTTGGACACCGTTTCTGCAGCTGGTCCGAACCCAACCGAAACTCAGATTTTACGATTTGATAATATGATAAATCGGCCAAACTTCTAGTTTGCGATATGTGTGTTGTTGTTTTTATGACCCCACGCTTCTATTTTTGTTTCAAGCAAATCCAACAAAAACGAGCATACTTACAGAACACATTATGTATTCGTCTATTTTTAAAACTCTGACCATCGGCGTTTATATACTGATTATCTCAGCCCTTGTATTTGCACACACTTTCAAGTAAAACAGCCTGGAAGTCTCTAATCCTTTCTGGCACATCTTTGGTCACACATTTAGCATGCGACGTTTGTTTTCGGTCACTAAACAAGAGGAAACAGTGGACAAGTCCTGAAACGATTTGATTCGGAACACTCTGAGAACCTTAGAATAATTTCCACAGATTTTGATACACGACACATCACTGACGATATTGTTAATACTAGGCACGGGAAAAAAAAACGGATAGGTGAGATAACCATAACGGAGTGCATTCCCTCATTAAGCCAAAAAGTATGGAAAAATCCGTCCACCGAACATATACAGCAATCCGCAAATATGAATACATCTCAATCTATGCACAAATTGATGAAGTGTTTCTTGTTTTACAGCTGTCCAATAATCGAGACTCAATCTGTTACAGCAAGTCATGATCAATTACCAGTTATTTCGACACATACATGTAGATATGACCAAGGTAAAAAAAGACGAATTTTTAAGTTGGAGCAATCAACATTGGGATCCAGAGAGACCAAGCAGGGCGACAAAAATCATAACCACATCGACATAGAGTTGCATTGCGCCAAATATATACTCTTCTTCGTCGAGGTCATACTTCCGGCCTCCGACCACTCGTTGGGTGTCGTAGACCAACATCTGTTGAATAGACAGAAGAAGTGGTCAGATGTATGTCAGTTTCACTCAATGTTCCGTGCAGTATCATTTGATCATAAGTTTTTAGTGGACATGGACTATATTTCCAGATATACAACAGTTCACTTCCGACTAAATGTAAACCAGCGACAGGACCAGTGAAAATCTGTTCACTAGGTGGTACATGTCCAATCAGCCAAATGCGACAAAAGGCTACACCCAGCGTGTGCTAGATTTAATATACTTTCCTCATTTCAAGATGTTTCGGTAACACTTTTGTGTGTTTTGATATCCAACCTCCGTGATTCCGTCGACATAAGATATTTCATATTGGAAACGGAAACACCGGATTGATGTTTAAACATTGTGCAAGGGCTAAACTAGCACGCCTTTTGATCCAGTTTGGTCAGCAAACACCAGTAAACCACAGTAGCCGGAAACTACTGATCCGATGGGAGGCAGAAATATTATCCAGACAGAGCACACGCCCAAACAGACATTACCCAATGGTCTACGGTGAATGTTCATTGAACCTATTCGGTAGGGTGAGTATGTAAAGGCTCCGGCATAGTGTTTCCGTACCCCGCTCCCTACTGCACTATAGTTAAGAATAGCTTAGTCTAGATCATTTTGTAAGCAAAAAAAAATTAACTGTGGAGTCAAGATGATGATATTCAAATACTTTACAAAGGGAAAATTATGATCAAATCGGAGGGCAACGTCTTGCCAGTTATGTAGTTTAATTTTAATAACCTCCACACAGACACGGCCACAAAATCATCAACGTACAAAAAGTACATTCTGGAAGACGTAAGTAAAAATATAGACAATAACCACTCGCTTCAACGAAAAGAAATCCACTGAATGAACTGACAGAGTCAAGCGAAACGATTTTCCACCATGTAACTTTTGGCGTGCATGCCAGGAAGAGTGTGTATGATGATTCACATAGCTGAGAGGGACGCACTATTGGTGAGTACATTATAAATGATAACCGAAACACTAACGAGTTACTAAAACAGTTTATTCAGATTAATATTCATTAAACAACCGCATCAGTCTACTCTACATCTAGCTTAATAAGGTTAATGTTTGTCACAGGATAAAGACGGATCAGATGTTTACGCGTTCCTGTTGCTGTGTTGAGCGGAGATCATCATTTGCCGGATAGTTCACAAATGTGAACGAAATTTTCTCAAGTTTAAGGAAAGTCTGGGTGTCTAGCAGTGTTACGATCGTCTGTCGACTGGTGTGATGGAGGGCCGCATGCACACAAACAGTTGCCAAGTGCAAACACGTCTTGTTGACTCCGTTTGGTATCTCATATTTTATGTCGTTTGCATAGAACAACATGGCTGATGTTGTAACACTTGATAAGTTGAGGATGAGTAGATTAGACGGCAGAGAACCCAAGGTTGATCATATTAGCGCTGATATTCGTTTGAACTTAAACCGCTAACTGGCTGTGGAGCTCGAAACTGAAACTAAGCCCCTACATATCATTTTTGAGCCATCTAGACAATAGCCATGCAAAACTATAAACGCAATCTTCGCAGCAAATTAACTGTTCGACGACAGTAAAAGTTTTTTGAGGTTTACGGAAACAACCCCAATGTGTTGTCTCTCGCCAGTGCGCCTGGTCACAAGCAAATTTTCAGGTTTGGAACATATGAATGTTCATTACCGAACTCATGATGTACTTCTTCGAAAAGTCCAAGTTCATTCACTGTCCCCGTGAGGGACACATCAAGTAAACCAATCAAGACGATCAGGATTACTGAAAGCAAGGCTATCGAGCAACAGATTCCTCGGTCATCACTGTAAGCAGCTTCGTTTCTGTTTTAATCTTATGCTCCTACGGTTGTACTGCTTATAGTAAACTGAATACCAGCATGTGTATTGCATTCTTCAGTGCCAATGAGGGCATTTCGCATCATCCACTGTGCTCCGGCCGCTACGTCACGTAAGAGAAGTTGACCATTCTGTCTTTGATCGAGGCATCCACAATCCAGTCGCATCACCCGGATTTGTGTTCAACAACCGTCCGTTCACATCTTGGGATAACCATGACCAAACACCCAACTCAAGCGGCAATGTGATTCCATCCCTTCAGCCCACTTCAACCGAAACCGAGTTTCTAAAACCTACCTCGTTTGTGAGCATAACAACTAGGAAGCCGTGTTTTTTTAATCTAATCCTTTAGCGTTTATCAATAGACTACCTTAATGTTAATTAACTTGATATGTAGTCTTACCAGCTTAAAATGGGAATTTATAGAATGAAGTTATATTCACCGAAAAAATCTGTCACCAAAATAGAAGATCATTAGGAAAATTCCAGATCAGCCCATTCTTAACGGTGAGTGGATTGAGCGAAATTGGCGTGATTCTTGAGCTTAAAATAGCTTTTTTGATGAGCATTCGATAAAATTTGAGAAGGCGCTGTTGTTCGGCTTCGGTAAGTGTCAAGGAACAGAAGAACAGGAGAGTCATGAAACTCCGTGTTTTTTATCTATTCAGTGTGGACAATTGAATAGAAGTGACAGCTATTTGATTGTTACGTGTAGTGAGTGAATCGATTATGACGAAGCATTTCTACATGCGTTAATTTCTTCACTCACAAGCGACTAAAATACTGCACTCGCCTGTGCTTACAGATATGGTCTGCGTTTACTCATATATGTACCTAAGAGGTTAAAATGCTAAATCGACTAAATGGAAAAACTTACTGAACGGCTGTTTCGTGACATATAGTGTCATAAATATGGAACAAATATTTGACGGTTGCAGTGCAAAAACAGAGGAATTAGTGATGACAGCAGATGATAGTGTGAATCGCTGTTCGATTGAACATGAACGTGCGTCAGTTTCAGGGTTGCAGTTGATGATACAATGCTTGAAGTCTCGAAGCTTGAACAAGAGCTCCGGATGTAATGTAAGACTCCATATATATAACCGATTTTCGTCTGGCTGTTGTTCTTTGATACACCTCACATGGTTATACCAGGAATGACGAAAACTGAAGCCAACGTCATCTACGGAATGCACTCTGAACGCAAACTTGGTCATAACGTCAAGGATCAGACTTTAGCGATCAGTGAGTGCAGGTCGTAACTAATATGGTTGAAGCAATATCACTCTCTATCTAACGACGGATATGAACTGGATCACGTCTGACCAGTTCACAATTACTAGTACCGGGCTACTATACCTGAACTAAGCACAGCATTTAAGGCATGACAAAAAGAAAACAAGTCACCTGTGTCTTGGTCATACTGAAGACGAACTGTGCCCACGTTTAAAATCTATCAGAGTATGACAATGTATTACCTACAGTACGCACTTGTTCTGGTAGCTTCATTAGTGTATTAAAAGGGCTTATATAAATACAAACAGGCTGTGAGTAAAGAACCATTACAGCGCGACCAGTACAGGCAAACTTCGATACGAGCGCTGCGTCTTTTGCTGTCCCGCATATAAATCGTGTATATTCCATATAATTGTGAAGTCTGAGAAGGGTGATCGAAAACAGGTGTTTACATAATTGGCTTCTTATGTAGTTTGTGGGGATTTGAAGTGGAACAACCACCTCACTGTAAGCAAGTCGTAACTCTACTCTATCTGGACGCAAAAACTTCCCCATAGCTCGTTTTGGCTAAGCTCATCATCAAACACATCACATAATGCGAGTTTAGCAGAACATGTTAAATTCCTGTTTAATGAGACCAAGCCTATTGTTAGATGAATGCGTGAACGTTGGTTGGCTATCGCGTTAGTTATTCGTTTAATAGGTTTAGACTGTTACTCAGTAGAACGCACAGAGAGCGTGACTGAACAAGCTCGCTGCTCACATATGATAAACAAAGGCTAACTAACTCAGTATCTAACTAACCGGCTGAAGGGTGCACGGGTGATTGAAAGGAGTTTTTACATCTCACTCGAGCTAACAACCACTATCCGTCGCGTTCGCTTACTACTTGCTGGTTTAGTTTTTGTTTGTTACCGTAGCGTGCGTTGTTAGTCGGACGGTCGCTTTATGCTCTACGTGAATGATATCAGTGAGGAGAAAAGCACTTCACTTCAGGTTTGATGATGACCTGTTATTGATGGACCACCGCATACAGAATATTATTGTTAGATGCGTTGCTAGCTTACGTACAACAGCCTCCTAACGACGTTAGTGAAGTTGGCTTTCATGTGTTAGAGTAATGCGTACAGCGAAGTGACACTAATACAGCTTTAAATCGACTATAAGTCGATGGCTGATAAGCAGCCTGACGCTGACTGATTTTATTGATAAATGGATTGAGAATAATACAACGTCAGGAGCAAGTTGTAATATTCTACATTTCAACCACCTTGGTTGGCCTTCCTCAGGAGTGTTGCTGGTTTTATGTTTTGTCTAAATGAATGAGCACAATGACTATCCCGTACCTGGGACTACTAGCAGTTTACTTGAATGGTTGATTCATTTGTGTTCAACCTTACTCGATGTTATCTGACTACATCATCTGTGGACATAAAGTCGTCATTCTTCAAATGACAACCAATTTCGCAGGTTGTTTAGTATGGATCAACGTGTCATTTGGGTTGTCTTGATTAGCTGGATACAGAAAACTATTAGTGAGCTTGAATGTGCATGAATATGACATAAAAACAGGCAGTTGATGCTTACAAAGCCGAAGAGTAACAGCACGAGCCCAGCGTATACCGCTTGCAGTACCTGTCGATAGAAACCGAAAAACAGTAAGACAACATGGAATTCCAGGAGTACAACAGATCAATTTAAGTGCTACCTGGATGGATCCTTGTGATACAGTTACATAACAAGTCTACTTACTGTAAGTGATAGGATGAATGACATGCTTTGAAAAATTAATAAACATAAAAAACAGTACACACACAACTAGCATCTATACTCACGAAATATTGCACCCAAACAAGTTTATTCCGAAATATTAAGTGTATGACGTTAATACTTAGGTCGCTTCTCATGCATTCTAGTATCATTGATGCCTACAGTTTTCGGCAACTTCTGCATGTACCGAAGTTGCTGATAGTGCCAGGATTATCCCATAGAGTGCACAATTAAATGTAACCTGCAAATAAATATTACTCATGGGAAGAACCGTGTGGTAAGTGCGCTTATTTTCAGTGCTTCATCACCAAACTAAATACAACATATTTATACGGGTTTGCCAGGGGTAATGCATCACTGAGGTAAGGAATGTTAACCATTAGTGTCAGTTTAGTCCGACTCGTGAGGTTTAGTTATGTAACATCAATCACGTGGATTGTAAACTTAGGCCACACAACACGGCGGTTATCTGAACGTGTCTGAGGATCGATAAGATCCTATTCATCTGCGGCCGCTGAGCGCTTAATCGAAGTAAACAATCCTATCAGACCGGTCGATTCGTTTAGGTCGATCTGTCGGGCCCGTGGGACTCAGCCGAAGTCGTCTACTAGCAAACGCAGAGGCGATTACAGTTTGCACACATTCAACACCATTATGCATGCAAAACCGTCTGGCCAAAACATTGAACTTCTCATGGCCATGCATTCATATTTCGGACCAATCTGTAACGTAGGTGTGCTGATTTTGTTCGCGAAAGTTTACAACCCACGTGAATGATGTTATATAACTGGACTTCACCAGTCGGACCAACTGGACATTATTGGTCACCGTCCCTTACTTCAAAGATGAACCACCCGAAACACTGTGTTCCATTAAATGACTTCATCACTGCGGGATGCTTACCTGTGTTGCGACATGGTATCACTTCTTTTACTGTCATCAGTCGCAAACATAAAGCATGCAGACTGTATGCGGCAGACAAGTAGAGGTAGACATAGCATGGACAAGCATACGTTCATATCACGATTTCTTCATAAATCATTTTGCATCGTTTAAAACTAACGGAATAAGTGCAACCTACAAAAGTGTCTAATCAAGTTTGCTGGTGGTTCGATCTGTTTTTTATCCTCCTTCAAACTTCTATCAATTTTAATGTGAAAGAACCTAGCCACAATCTTATGTAAGAAATGACCAACATTGTAGTTTAACCACATGAGTGATTCAGTTTTGATTCTTCGTGTCTTGAAACTGATAAAAAATTCCCACTGACTTAAACATCAGGGCTGCTGGGTGACAGTTTATAAAATCCCAAAGTAGTTGTTGCAAGGCATTTCGGGCAAATGAGGAGAATATTCGTTAGAATGAACTTTGTGTGCATGATGCATCATCTTACCGAATAAAAAGCATACTCCGCCAAAACCTACAAAGATCTTTTTTAAAATCATAAAAAATGAAATTAATCAACTATTGAAGTAAACCGCGCTACTTCTGTAGACACAAGTCCATTTCCCGGTATCGGAAGTTGTCGTGAACTCTGAGGAATGCTGAGGCAGTCAGACTGTTTTAACCATCCTGAATAAAAAAAAAATAACTCACAGATTTCGAAGAGTTGATCCGTAATATTAACCATTCAGTAAGTGTTCTCTCATTCTTTCTATCGAATGCACTATTGCACATGGAGAAACAATGCAATTTTACTTTGGCAAAGCAAAACAACCATGCGTACCGGTCACAGCTATTCACCGAGTGTACTTACATTCTAGTCAAACCTTCAGCGAATGTATTCACACGATATTAGGCAACCGAAACTTACTGGCGGTTGGAAAATTGTAAACACCACAAATGGCTACCAAACAAGGGCAGATGTAAATTGACCGTGTGTGCGGAAACTGGCTTTTGAAAAAAAAACTTGTACGTTACGCAGAGGGGCGCAGCATTTTCCATACCGTTATTTCGTGTCGACCACCAACTAGTAAGCCTGCCTTGTCCACTCAATAATAACGTTCCTAGATGGCATTTATGGAACAGCCCTTTTTGTTTGTGTGATGATGGCAAGTGTATCAACAGAAACATTGTCCCGGTGATCATTCATCTCTCCATATCTTGTTAGGCATTTGTAATTAGAGTCATTCCCAATCTGTAAGCTAAAATTGTTTAACATCGTCCCATTCGTCTCGAATTCGAGTTGCCCCCAATTCCAATTTTTTTTTCGCCGTGTGAGCCATAGACCCCGTTCGAAGGATTCGTTCTTGAGAAAGTATGCAGATGATTTCGTCTCTGAAGTTCCACATCCCTAGATATCCTCCTCTCTTGCCTTACAGAATGCCCATATCGACCAAACTATAATGTACGTGCCTTATCGCTCAATGTGTCTAATCGCATG
>LUCH01004634.1:0-13564 GCA_013368495.1 Paragonimus heterotremus | reverse complement strand
CTAGCCCGAGGGCGCAGTGAATAAGACATTGATGTCTCATTCTTAGCACTGCTACGTGCAGTGGATGTACTCGAAGCTACACCAAGCTTCTGAGGGATAACAACTGTTTTTCGACCGTATTGGATAATACGCTAGCAGTCACGGTCAACCGTTGGGCGATCAGAGTGCTCTTTGTTTGAGGGTACGTTTTCTAACTCCCTTCTTCCTGATACGGAAGACAGCAGTGACGGAACTTTAAAAACACTTCTGCTGTATGCCCATAGAATCATGCCTCACTACCTAAGCACTTCTACGTGGTCAGTAGTGAATTACACAATCCTATGAATGTAACTGCTTTTTGTCTGACTATTCCTTTTTGACCTATCTGACAAGGTTTCACTTGGAATGACCGGAGTCCTAGTCAGCATAGCCCGCCGAATCAAAACGGCACACAAGCCCGACCACCTCGTCAAGGTAGCAGTATAGGTCAGGAGGTTAATTGAGAACTCAAACAAAGAGCCATATCACGTCCTCAATCAATTCTCATGTCATACTATCATACTAAAAATGAACAGTTCATCGATCTGCACTTCCTCCTTAAACCAGATCTCCATGATACTCTACAACTGCCTCCAAACTGACCCATTCTGTTGAACCTCAAAGCCGCTTTGATGCAAAATCAGTACCAGAAGACTATTTCGATGTCCGCAATGAGACAATTAAATTGATATATTTGAGGAGACTCAGCGTGTGATAAGGTCTGAACCAACGTTTTGTATTGTGCTTTAAGGTTGTTATCTTTTATTGAAGGGACGGCGAAAGGGTCTTTTCAACTCTTAGACTGGATTCGGTCTGTTGGGTTTCGTGACGGCATGTAGTTGTCTCAGAAAGTGTTTTGTCGATAATCGATAAGACGAAAACGGTCGCAGTCGAAAATCAAGCGACCAGAGTGCTCTTTAGTTTGACGGTACACTTTTTTAACACCTCTATCTCTTATACGGAGGACAGGAGTGTTGCATTTCTGAAAACACTTCTGCTGTAGGACCGTAGGATTACGTCTCACTAGATAAGCCATCCTACGCGGTCAATAATTCAACATACAGCCCTATGAGCACAACTGATTTTTGTCTGACTGGTCGCCTTTGGTCTGGCTGACACTGTTGTACCTGGTAGAACCAAAGTCCTAGTCAACACAGCTTTCCAAACGGATACAGTGAACTAGCTCGGTCATCACGTCAAGATAGCACAGTGAGTCAGTCCGGCGTATTATTCAATACGGCTGAAACTGTTCCGGTATAATTCAAAACTTGCTGTGGTGTTGTATACATCAACTGTACGCAGTGGTACCAAGAATCATACGTCGCTGTTCTATTCACTAAGCCCCCGAGCTACGTAAACGCCCCACCGTTAAATGAGTCACACAGTTCAGTCATTGGTTTTAGGTAGGGACTCCCGAAGAAACCCTATCTGCTGTTTTCTCACACATCCGACTTTTGAGTAAGAGATTCCATGTGCAGTTCTTCAACTCAACCCCTGTGTGCGACATAAACGATCGGAAAATGGTAGAATTTATTGTTGTCCTGTCAGACTAACCCACACCCCTTCACGTTCCTCCTTCTCTGTTCCGAACCTTCATCTTTTCAAACCAAAACGGCCGATAAACATCGACGTCTTTAACGTCGCTATGCCCCGTTAAATAGATTAGAAAGCTGTCTTGACAAACAACTTCTCGAGTCTGGATACATACTGCTTCCCTGAAACGCGACCAAGCAGGAGTGAAGATTGCATTGTACTCTAAGGCAGAGCATGACTTGCTTGATTGGATGCAATGAGTGATCATCTATCTGTCATCATCAATAGACCGGAAACAAGTTGCGTATTTGTCATGTGCTATAACAGACATTGTGCAGATAACATCAAAAATACCTTCTGTGCTATCCTCCTGGATCTTCTGGAACAAAACAAAAACTTGGACATCAGTGTTTGTCACTGACATGAGCACCCAACTTGGTCATCCTAGTCTGGCCTAGAAGAAACTAGGTAACATGTTCGGTGCCGGAGATCGACACACTGACAATGTTGGTCGGCGATTACAAATATGCGCATCTCGCGGACTCAATATATTGAGCTGCGCACTTCAGCACAAACGACGAGAACACGTCACATAGCAACCACCTCAAGCAAATCAGTTATGAGCCTAAATCGATCAGCTGTCAGCTATCAATGGCACCATTGTATTAAAGACTGTCATCCACTTTGGAGTAACCAACTTGATTGAGACTAGGCCGTTGTTCGTGCCTGCTTCGTCGTTTCGTTTGTTCGGAGTTCATCTGCATGCAAACATAGTGTACTCAGCGGGGAACAAAGAGAGTACACGAAACGCCTACCTAACAGTATTGACAGCTAAAGTGACTGAATCACAACAGTGCATTGATCAAAACGATCAGTGAGCAGAAACCTCAACAGCCATGTGCACCTTGTGAAGTGATATCCAGTCCAGAGAAGCGTTGCAAACACAAGAGAAACGGATTTCTGCCGAATGATCCGCTGATTCCGAATTGCTAACGAAGTGTTCTCGATGATGGCGAAAGCATGTAGTGCATTCACTAATCTTCATCACTTGTGGCGTTGCAAATACGTCCATTTGTTGAATAAAGACACGGATTACAATATATGTGCGTTCAGTTTTGCTCTACGGATCGAAGGCCCGGTCCGTCTGTGCAAAAGATGCATCTGGACTGTTGATATCCGATTATCGGTTAGCCACCATCAAATGGACTGTGTAAGCAACGCGACAGTCCGTCGAAGCGTATTTGAGAAATGCGAAAGCTCGTGTTTGATAAACCGGATGATGAAAATGCGCAGTCTTCGCATGTTAATTCGAGTGTTTCGTTTGTCGACAGAGCATCTATCGCACTAAGCAGTGCATTATGTGTGGGTGTTAGTGGTAGGGGAAACCACAAGACGGTCAAACAATGAAGTGATCAGAGGCTACGCATGTCTCGGCTGCTCCGCTGAGTGAAATTGATGTGTCGTTTACTTGGGAAGTTCGTGATCATGCACACCGCTGGTTGGGAATGTTCAGGAAGTGAGTGCATTTAATGACACAGAGCAGTGAAATCCGTAAGGAAGCGGTCTTGTTGATGAAACCTTACTTTCATTTACAGCTCTGTTGTTTGTTTGCAAGGCGTAGGAGCCTTGACGTTGAGTGTTTGAATATAGGCGTAGCTATTTTTAGTAGTTAGGTCTCCTTCCCCTACCCCTTCTTCTTTTTCTTCTTCCCTCTTACATAGGCTTAGCTTTTTTGCTCTTCGCGTTGAGGCGTTAGTGAAAACCACTAGTGTATCGCAGTTTATAATGACGATGCGCTAAATTGTTAGCTGTTTTTTTTAACTATTGCTTCTCTTTCTCCTTAGCCCATTCTTTTTTCTTTTCTTTCTCTTCTACTCTCCTCCACACAATTCTAATATCAAGTTGAACATCACCCACAATTGATCGTAACTGTCGCATTGTCATAGACTTTCCAGTTGGCCCCTTTCGAACATCAGAAGCACTAGACTCGAGTTTCACTCTCGTTAGGGCTCGTCAGTCGTGCATATCCTCGTCACTGCCGGGACTTGAACCACGGACACACATATGATAATTCGGTCGTGCCTAACGTGAGGTCAATGGCGCAGTGGTGAACACGGTTGCCTCACGAACAGCGCGTCCGTAATTCAAGTCCCAGCAGTGGCGAGGATATGCACTACTGACGAGCTCTAATGAGAGCGAAACTCGGGTCTAGTGCTTCTGTTATTCGAAAGAGGCCGACTAGAAGGTCTTTGGAAATGCGACAGCTGCGATCAGCTGTGGGTGATGTTCAACTCGAAATTAACCAAGTCCCCGACTACTCAACAATTCTAATTATTTACTACCCTGCCACTTTCGAACTACGGTAAGGACCAACGGCAACCAAAGCCATAGTACCAACGGGTATCGTTTAAGGTTTAAAATGATTATCCTGGTGAGGATAGTTGTTTTCATTTCGATCTGATGTTTCGTAAAAATATCGGATCCTAGCAGTCGACCGAGAACCGGGAGGGCGCATCAATACGTATGGGCCTGTTTAGTCACGTCACAGTAAACGAGGTGTTATCGGTAAGATCAACTCCGCTGATCAGGAGTGACAATTTACTAAGCGACTGCTATGGTAGACAGACTAATGAGTGACGTTGTAAAACTTCACCAATCCGGGTCATTATTTATTTAGAAAACTACATTGAAGCGTCGTAATGTGGGTGCACTGCACAAAATAATGTTCATACGCTTGTATTCACAAAGCCCTTGGATCTCAGAAGATGGCCGGTATACTTGCTTCGATGAGAACGAGTACGAGCTGTTATGGTTCTATGGTTCTGTCTTTGTTAATGATTGCATCGACCAAGACCATGGTCGTTTGGCAACTAATCTGCTCCTCTTTTCAGAAACGGGTGTCTGTAATCTTCTACCTATTCTTTTCTTAGGCTTTGTTGGTGTATTGAATGATGAATCGTTCGCTTGATCTTTTCGTAGTTCAACTTTGAGCTTTGTTTTTTAACCTTATCCTCTCTGGAATGCACTAGCATGCACTCGTATACTGAAATGCTTCTTGTATTACATTTCACACATCTTTCTCCCTGGTATAGATCTTGCCATTGCTCTCTCTCACTGTTTATTTTCCGAGAGATAAGGATTTCCTTTCCGTGCTAGCCATTCAATTGGCTAACCAGCATTGGCCAGCTGGACACAAAGGCCTCACTCACACACCTACTGGTCTTATTCCTTCCGGTTTACACCGGATACGTGGTGTGTGAGTGGAACCGCAAGTGGTGCATCGCAAGCCGCTTGGGGTGTTGGTTTAAAGCGCAGGCGTCCTTTGGCTTCGGTCACTGTGACAGGCTAATCCGTCTCGGATGCCGCCAACCATGGTTCTAGTTTCTCAAAGAGTTACATCCAGTGAACGTGGCAGTTAATGGTAGTTAGGACTGCCCCTCCCTTACAACAGCTAAAGACGCTATGGAGAGAGAACAGGATCACCCAGGTGCTAAGAAAATTAAAGAATTCCAATCCACCTTGTGCTTACCAGTCTCACCATCCCCATTAAAGTGAATAAGATTAGTAATCAGCATATATATTTGTTTGTAGTTTGTATGAAATCAGATCGCTTGCTAGTACCCTTGTATATGGTGTTTACTTTATAATAAAAGTCAAGGTTAGTGGACTATGTTCATTTCCACCTATTTTCTTTTACTTTAAAAAAATGTCTACTGTGACTCTGTTGGTATCTCAAGTTTTGGTGACCTGTAGACCACAATCAATGGACGTTTAGATGTTAGCGGTACTCACGAAATATGACACGGGATCGGCATACAAACTGTACGTGGTTCGAAGCGCTGGGAGATGGTGGTTAAAGTTAACAACACAGAAACTATTAACCAGCTACGGAAGCAATAGTCACTCATTCGCTCTGACAGGTCGTGTAACCCTTTCCTGGTTATGCACATAATCAAACAGACAATATGAAGAGAGTGGTGCATTTTCGAAAAGGCGGCCGGTATTTATTAAACGAAATGCCTTGTAACACACCTAGGCCTTCGTCTAAGATCACGAAAACTGACCAGGTCGACCATATATATATATATATATATATATATATATATATATATATATATATATATATATATATATATATATATATATATATTTGCCTTGGTTTTTCAGGTGGGTTCATCTTTATAGTTGTATAAGCCTAAAGTGAGACTAGCTCACGAGTTAAGTAGGGTTGAGCCGTACACAGAATACGGATTAAAATCCTGCCGCTTTACTAATCCGTTTGTCGCAGAATGTATACTGGATAAATGAGAGGTCGCCAGTAACAAGTATGATTCCACTCAATGGACTGTTGTGACACTTGAGCTGAAAACACTAAATAACTGTGCAGACCAGGCCTTAAAGGAACATATCACCTGTGTGCTCATTCTAGATATGGAGCCAACTATAGAAACCACTAGAAGAATGATTAAACCTTATCCCAAAATGATTAATAGGTGCCCGACGCAGAATACATAAAGTAAATAAATTGCACATTCTCTTGGAATATTGATTTACCCATAATCCACTAAAATGTATGGGCTTCTTTGGCACACATATATAGAAAGAGAGAAACATTACAACGAATTAAAACTTACAAAAACAAATAGGCAGATAATGTTCGTCGGAAATCGTCTCCGGCATTGCACAAAACATCCCAGCAAAATGTAGGTTACCAGGAAAACCGCGCTGAAAACATAATGTGACTTTTGGCAGCACTCACTAGGACAAGTAATAGATCCAGTAATATCGCCGAACACCGTCTCTGATTACCGGTCTAGAAGTAAAACGAGTTACCATCTCAAAATTGACAAACTCACACAAAAGTGAATACACAAACGATTCCGAGTGTGATAGCCAATTGCAGAGATAAAATAAGATAGACCTGGACAAGGAGGATGAAATGAAATGGACATAATTTGGCGTTAGGCAACAGCGTACTGTCAAGTTCATTAGAAACAATGTGGCATATGTGCACATCAGAAAAAGTTCATAATAATTTCACCACTAACATCGAAACGCTAAAAGAGGGACTCTTTTGGTAGCGTGGATATCAGATGTGAAATTGAGCCCAATTTGTAACTTAGAAGCCGTGTCATTCACTTCCACCCGCTGTATTGACTTACATGTGAAGTGTTGTTGTCAGGTTGCCTAAACCAAGACAAGAACACTAGAGTTAGTTGGAGCTAGACGCGCTAATCACAAAGTTCAGAGAAGTTTGGGCGCCATACAGTATATTGTTCGTGCGATGGCTTGTATACCGAGGCGTTTTTCTTTTTACTTAATGAGGCAATGCAAGTAAAACCGGTTTCACAACAGAACAACCTCGCAAAAGTTAAACTTGCCTCAAGCGTATTAACTCAAGTACTGATTGGACTTGAATCGTCTTTGACTGTCGACAACCATTCAAGTCAATGAGCACAGTCGACTGCTCCAAACTGTTCGCCCAGAGAGATGTGGTGCCAACAAGTAGTGGCCGCTACCATGCTTGTATTACGCCCAGTGACGTTCATAGTTCTAGAACCCCAGTTAAAACACCGACTGCAGTGGGTTCTATCACACCTCGCAGTCTTTACCTAATGAATGCCAAGAAGGATGTTACAAAACATGATATATTTAAGCTGTCAAGCGGGGACCCAAAATCAGCAACTGTTTCACAGCCTAGTCAAAACAACGTGCGAGCGGCCTAGGTGTCACAGCCCTGCATGCTTTTTCCCCCACACGCAATACTCGCTTTCCCACCTGTCTTTCCTGACTGACAAGCCTGTGTGACATTTTCAGAGCTGAATATTGGTTTGCGATTACGCGGACCTCCACAGTAACCACTGGATGAACAACAAATGTTACCGTTCTTGATAAGGAGTTCCCACTTATCCACACGGTGAAATTTACAGTGGTTTCATGCTAGTTAGACGATTGTGTATTCACACTGGCAAACCAACTGTTGACGTTGATTACTAGTGCCGGGCTTTATTCAGACCGAGGTTAAAACTCTGGCCCTGGTGCTCATAATCAGAACAACTAAATTAAAGCGTATTCCATAGGTCAACTATCCATCTATGAAGTTCACATTACCCAGTGGTCTCGACGAAGGCTAACGCCCTGTCAACATCAACAGTCCTGCGGATAGCGAAGTCCTAGCTGAGATCGCCGTTTTCAACATAAATGTCTGGACCAAACGAACGCTGAGAAACAAAAACGATGATCGCGAGCTCTCTGATAAATTACTACCGGTCTTGGACTGAATGAGGTGAGATGTGTTGTTGATCAGGGAAAATCGATCACTCAAAAGATATAACAATCTTCATTGCTCGTTAGAGGTTATAACACCTTATCTTTGATCGAAAACAGCCCACATGATTAATCATAGCACTACGTCAGGATGATAATATTCAGACCATGCACAGAATAGCAGACGGTATAAGGCCACTAAACTTACAAATTAATAACGATTTTGAGAACATTGTTATCGTTCAAAAGTGAAAGATTGCAGGAGTTTTGTATGGTAAGTGGTTGGCTCACAAATGCCCATTCAACAGCATGAAGACTGTCATCACTGACAAGAGGTTGTAAAGAATTATACTGCCCACTCCGTGGACAAATATGCACCCGCACTTTCATTTCAGAGTAAACGTACTTGTTTACTAACCCTGCTAAACAGATATGTTAATGTAACAGGTTAAACCACGTGTTTATTAACGGAAGAGGAATAGATGGTGACTCTTTTCGTTCGCAACCACATAAAAGGCCAACCTACAGGCTGTACAGAGAAGAGCGAGTGCTATCAACACAACTCCCGATGTACCAGAGGGACGCTTGGAGAAGTCTGTACTTCAGCCTCTGATCGTTTGCACCGATTCCATGTAAGTAAAACCTACTAGAAGAATTGTTCCACAGAGCACGGCCGACTTGAACTGCTTACATGAGATTACAATGTTACAGAAGGTCCTAGTCGCAAAATAGATATCCCAAGAAGTCTGTTGGCATTCATGAAAGGAGAAATTTGAAATGTGTGCAACTGCATAGAAACAAACGGTTATCGAATCTGTCTTTCGAAAGTGGTCACGACACAATTGACGTAACTTGTAAGTTGTACGTGTCATGATTCGCTCATGCTCTGCAACTGAATTACGTTGGCTACTGTTAACATGTAGTGGTACCCAGCTCACGCATAATCGGACTTTGTCGTTTGCAGTTAGGATGATGTCTTTAAAGACAGAACTGGTTGGTGCCCATTACACAGAATGACTGAATCTATGCCCAATGGTACAAAAGACGACAGTGGCAAAACGTAAGAAGAGAAACCCGAACTCATCTATTGCCAGATCCATCAGTGAAAGCGGTCGTGCTGTTGACCCCATCAACTCGTTTGATATGTTCTCGTGTAATGGAAACTCAAAACTGCACGCTTCTTTCGAATCAATACTAATGAGTAATCGAGGTCTGGCCCTATGTATGCATAAACGGGTCACCAGACAAGTTGCCTGCATTCGTACGGACAGCGCTCGCTTGTCTCTTAGCTTTTTGCTATCCGCATGCTGTAATGTTTTACGTTCAAGAGTAAAAGAAGTAAACGAAAGATCAGCATATCGTGACATGGTTTATTTCGTCATTAAC
This sequence comes from Paragonimus heterotremus, assembly GCA_013368495.1. Lineage (NCBI taxonomy): Eukaryota > Metazoa > Platyhelminthes > Trematoda > Plagiorchiida > Troglotrematidae > Paragonimus > Paragonimus heterotremus. The sequence continues at coordinate 4,360 of LUCH01004634.1, read as the reverse complement.
GTTTCAACTTTAAATATCAGTTAGAATAATCAACTGAATTAAAGTCGTTGTTAGCTCAAACATAGACCAACTGGAACTTCGTTCCCATTTTTTTTCCATTTGTTAGCCAACTATAACAAAACATTTAATCTGACATGAGTAAATGACTAGTGCAACAAAATGGGTATGGATTTTTCGATAAACGAATCGTGGTCGGTCAGAAATCTGGATTTTAACACCCAAGCAAACGGTCAGTGGGATTCGACTCGGCTTCGGGATAATTTAATTGTTATGACTAAGGAGGACCACAACGTGAAGCGAGCAGTCGAAACCGTTCCCAAAAATCAAAGTATACACAGTTGCACAGTGATTACTTCAATGGTTACGGTAAGCGTTATCGTCAGCTTGGGTTAATATCCAAGCAACCGGTCAGTGCACGTGGAAACTTGGTTGACTTGGATAGATTGTTTTTACTCACCTTGCGAATGAATGCCCGTCTCACGGATTTGTCACTGAATGCATCACTTGTGAACTGTTCTTGTACTGGGATATTGGCATTATTACTGTTCGGATAGTAAGGCGGTGGTGGTTGACTGGGCATGCTACCTGGTGGGGAAGGGGAAAAAACAAGTAAAAAACAAGCTGATTAACGGTTAAGTTTTAAAAAACTCAATGACAGTTGTCTTCCTTTCTGCAACCAGAACCACGTACTCAAAATGAACACAAGAATGCTCGCGGTTTTATGATATGTTGGTCAGGTTATAGTTTAGAATGTTCGAAAATACGTAAAAACGTCAAATAAGGCTTGATATAACTGTATCGACAAATTAGTGACAATCAAAAGACATTGGGGCAAGTGTTGCATAATTGTAAAGCTACATATTACGATCTGTGTTTATATTTTCCATCAAGACAGTGACCTTGATTCTTAATCTAGCTATTCGGCGGAAATTGATGTTGAATGTGAAATTTGCCATTGCGCATTGAGTAAGTCAAGTTCATCCATTGAAATCGGGGCTATGGAGCTATGCACGAAAAATGGGGCTCTAACATCAAAAATGGAGACGCAGCTGGTCTTCAAGGATGTGGAAATGAGTACAGAAAAGGATAAATAGAGTTTTATTCGGTTTGAGACTGTTGACCACATATCAATGATGCATCCCAACTCGTAGCTTGTTGCAACGACGATCAGAAAAACAGGAGATTTTGTTGAAATGGAATGAAAGATCTTGCCAACCTGCCCAGTGTGCCAACATTATGGATTCCCGGTTATCAGAGAGGCGATGAGACTACGAGTGTCTGCACAGAGTGCGCAGCATTTACTTAATCGTGCGCTGTACCTAGGTTATCAAAAACTAACGCGAATACCTTTACTGCTTGAACCACCAATGGCCGTGAGTATCCAGGGTGAGTAATGAAAATATGGCCAACATAACGGTGTAAAAAATAACGCTTTAGATCTCTGCATCTGATCAGCCTACGAGCGTAATTTATAAACATCAGAAATGTCTAAGTATTGAGTCCTACTTTATGGAAGCAACTGAGTCTGAAACCCTGCACGGAAGGCAAATGTTAGCTTCTTACAGTAACACACTTGAAACATAGATATTCCCTTTTGTTATTCGAACGCACTATTAAAACCTTACCTTCTAAGAAGACAACACCTCAATGCATTTTTGTAATCACTCCGAACAGTGCTGTATGCAATAATGTTAGGTGTATAAGTTGTTTTCCCAATATCCATCGGGACAGGAACAGTACAAGTGTACCAAATCGAATGAAGTTGTCTGAAGTAGGCGCAGTTGAAAAGTAGTCTTTTATAAAAATCGCAGAAAGCTAATATGAAGGTTCCAAAATCCTTGATTGACATCATTCAAGGAAAGTGTTGCCCAATTGTTTAAAATTGCGAGGTATGTATTTTCCACAGACCCTTTCGTCGTTCAAACCCTACCAGACCCTCATGTTTTTGACTGATCGTTGTAACTGGACCTACAGTCTATGAGCGCGTCAGTTGAATATAACGGGGAACAGAAAAACGGATAATGAAACAACGCAAAACGAACAATGAATAACGGACGACGGAGTGTACGCGCTTGGCCCGGAACTTCCCAGCCAACCCAACCACCCAAGGATAACGCATGAAGACAGGAAGAAGACTGCAGTTTGAAGAGTTTTCTTATGTCGCTCAGTCCGAAAACAATATGGCCGAAAACTCGTTCGTATTTGTGACGTTTTATGACGACCAATAAGAACCTAAGGTCAAAAATGGACGAGTTAGAAATACAGACAATACAGCGAGAAACCAATCGGAAGTCGAACGTGTTAGGTGGGGTGCCAAAAATAGAAACGAAAGGTCGAGAACGCTCATGAAAGGCAGAGAATCACATATCCGTGTCAATCGTGAGAGTTACTTAACATAGTAATACTTTTGGTTTACTCTAAGGCAAATAAAAAGTTTTGAGGAATTGGAAACTTCCCCAACGCTGACATAATACCACATCATAAGTAACCTCTGTAGGAGTGAACAATGTTACTAATAACGTAATCACCATGACATCAGCCTGAAACTGTCGACGGTTTTTATTTGACAGGTAGTAATACCAGTGAAGGTTACTGCTGTTGAACAGCTCTGCGTTGCCTGCTTTTTTTTGTGTTCTCGTGCATGTGAAAGCGTTGATCTGAGTTATGATAGTACCTCCAATTCGACAATTCTTCTGTTGATGTGGTTCCAGAAGTAATCTATAGGGTCGAGATCAAGCAACTTGACTGGTCGAGATAAACAGTCATTATTGTGGATCAGTTTGAACGCTCGTACAACGCTGCTTTAGTGAGCCGGAGTATTGTCAATCAAGACAAGGTGGTACTTCTAGCTGAACAATTTCGCAAACCACTGTGCTCTCAATAAGGTCAGGTTTTTTGAACCACTGGTACTGTGTTCAAACTCCTCAACTCACCTGTTCCAGGTGACTGGACAACAACTTACAAATAGGTTAAATCAACAATTTGCAATTTTAGAACATTCGCGTCGTTAAGTGGAACTCTCGTCTTAGATTCACAAGCATACTTTTCCATTAAACTTCCCCGGAAGGAGTCATCAACATCTCACTCATCCATCCGATCTATAAATTTTGGTCCGTCGCCAAATGTGTTCGTATTTCAGTAGAGGAGACAGCAGGCTGACACTGTATGGTTCATGTCCAGAAATTCATCGCTGCACATATACGAGTGTATACAACACACCGTTTATATACCAGCCTGGATGAACAAATTAAACGACAAACAAAAACCAAATGCCAGAGTTCACAGTCACTGCCACTATCTGGGTAGCGACAAAGCTATAAACAGTTGTTTGTGAACAAAATACTGGTTTGAACTTTTGAACAGCGAAACGAAGTTTCAGTCAGTGCAGTGCTTAGAATCGAACGGGAAACGCTGTTACCGGATCAAACTGGTGTTATTTCATTTAAATGTAACGTGCAATCGATGATACGATCCCCTTGTCTGTACTTGTAGCTGTGACGTCATGCGTTTGTGTAGTCGGTTGTTTGGCCCATCTCTGGATATGCTGTGTGGCTCCGGTTTGCAACCGGCGTTCAGTCTTACCTATATAGAAAGCTCTGCTTCCACATCGTTAGATTCAGCTGACCCAGGTACTGGTTGGCTCAAACATGCCGTTGAAATCCAGAAGGTGTTAACCAAGATGACTTGAAAAATAACACCGTAAGCTCTGGTGATAGAAATAACTTGACAACGTCGATTTAGATGTGCACATCGTCAGTTTTATAAGAGAAACGAAGGTAGGAAGATATTCTGGAGATGGTTCCGGATCGGAGTTTGACGTCAAGAGACCGTTTATATTTTACAATAAATGGTTTGAGATAGTCTTTAACGAAACTGGTTCTTTCTGCTTGAGACGCTGGATATTATTCACAAATAACCGCAGCTTTCTTGTCACACACTTTTCAGTCAACAACTTACGAAGAGACGCACTATAACCGGATTCCGCTCGATCTATAATTCTTCGGTGGTGCATATCCTTACCACGGCTGGGATTGGACTTCTGGCCACGTTTTCACGAAGCGACCATGTTGACCACCGTCCCATTGACTTCACATAAAACACGACTGAATCATCATATATGAACGCTCAAACACATCCTCTTGTGAGTAATGCTTTGGTTGTCCGAAGAGTTTGAGAGAAGACATACTAACTGTCCTGTTAAACTTGATCGATCACCCCAACAGTAGAGACTAAAATCACATAAATGTTTGGTCACTGAATGATGTTTTGAATATTAAAAAGTAGTGAGGATCGTGTATTAAGTATATGGTTGTGTGTTTGGAAACAAATGATTCTGATGTTGTCGGTACCTTAGTAGTGA
>LUCH01004633.1:22836-34895 GCA_013368495.1 Paragonimus heterotremus | reverse complement strand
AAGGGTCAACAGTGGCATGTTTTTGCCTATCCCCACCCTGCTGTATGTAGCAGATAGGGCGACCCGGTTCATACTGCGAGATGGCCGATGCAGTAAGGAATTACTTGTGATTACTCATGGTTTTGTGTGTATTGAGATATTGCCAGGAAGCCCACACCTAAACAGGAGAACGATTAGAGTTCTCACCCAAAGCCGTTGGCTCAGCAGCCTGTACCGCAAAGCAGTGGGTGGGTAGCGGTATAGCAGATCTGGTACATTTTTCGAAAGAAGATGCCCGCCATCTTCTATCCCCTAACCTGGAGGAATAGGAGACTGGTTTTTCAGACCTTTACCTATTGGCCTGCCTGGCATGAGTGACTGTCGGCGTGGTGGCCACACCGTCCATTTTAGCTCACTAAGTCATCAAGATGCGCATGCCTTCACACCACATCAAGGTCCATTCTCGTTGTGACGATATGCAGGATGCCTCTTAGGCAGTGTAGACATAAACGACCTAGATACCGCACATTCCACCAGTACAATGCCCAGGTTTCATTGCCACAAAAATGTGGACAACGTCACTACGCAGTAGACTAGAAGCTTGGTTTTCGTCTTCAGGCCTTGTTTTTTTCGGACACCTCTTCCAAGATGCCCGAAACCAGCAATACTATTCACCGCACATGATCGCCACTCACGGTCCATGGACGGATCTGTTGACAGACTGTTACTCAGATGGAAGACTTCCGTTGGGCTTTGCGCAATGTCTCCACTGACGTGGATTCCAGGTGTGAACACAACACTTTCGCCCGGAGAAGATTGAAAAAGAAAGAATGCCTTGCCTGTGTTGATTTCCAGTCCGAATTTGGATTCCGCGATCGACAGAGTTGCAGTCGGTCGCCGTAACTCATCTTTACTTTATGTCAACGGCGCATTGTGCTTTACAAACACCAGCATGCATGGTGGTTGGTTCATTGCAGGGCCGTCACTATGTTGCGAATGGCGACGCAATGGCGTTCATTTCATAGGTAGTTTCGTAGTTTGTTCGGTCCTGCGAGTTGGTCGCTGCGACGTTGGCGCTTCACCTAAACAGGATTATCCTATTCTTCATTTCAAACTCGTACTCAATGTAAGACAACCATGTAATTTAAGTACGATGACGACTGGGCGGTTACCTCTATGGTTGTTACATAGAACTCTGGTCCGAGTTCAGTTATGGCAGCTCGTGTTCGGCTTCCCTTGCTTTAGATCACTGTGGCGGACCAACCCAGATGTCAATGCCACCAATCAGTACATGGTGGACACACCTTCTGTAATGTCCCAGTTCGCTTACCTGTCTTCTCTGCTGACTCTGTCGACCACTGAGAATAACGATCTCGTACGACAGGCTTTGTTGGCTTGGACACATCTTGCAAATACCAACTCACTCTCTATTGCATCATACTTTGTCTGCGAGTGTGCTGGGTCAGGCTAAGGGGGTTTGTGTGATAACCCGGAGTATATGATTCGGGCTTGAAGTATGAATCAACGACATTAGCATTTGTTCCAGCTAGGCGTTTTGGCTCCCTTATTAAGGTCCTTTGATTGAGGATACTAGCTGATGTTACGAATAGTAGTTCTCGGTGACACTCGTTACAAATCTGTGTATACATCGGTTTAACCTATTTTTTCTCTTTCATTTGCTACCCACGGTTTATGCCAATTTACTTTCTTATGTTTGTCATTCTGTTAATTGCTAATAGGTGCTAACTATATACTATCAACGTCCAGCTGGCTAGCCCCATGTTGTCATCCGTCGGTGTTTATTTGTAGTGTGTCTGCACTCATATCTACTGCAGTATCACCGATATTACGCTTGTATTCTGCGAGGTGTCAGTTACTGCACGTTGGTGGACAGATGGTTCCGATGTGGATTCTCTGATGTTGATAAGGATTGCCGTAGCTACTTTCGGCGAATACCCGTTTCAGACACTAAGCCCTAATGTGGAAACTGAGGCCCTTCTGATCCAGCCTGCATTTTACACCTCAAGTGTGTGGCTTATGATACAGTGGACATAACGATTATCATTTCTTAAATCCACCTTTTTATTACTAGGTGTTTTGTCATACGACCTACTAAGTCGCCCGTGAACTTCGTGCTAGCTGTCTAGTCTCCTGCGGAGACAGCGTGGTGCATAAGATTGGGACTGATAATTGTGTGATAAGCAATTTGACGTCGTCGTCAAAATGTAGGTTTACAATGCAATAAGCGCCTGGACAAGAAAATCGAGGTTGTGTGCTTCATCATTCTATGTTCGTGGGTATACGTGCAAATGGATTGGCCATGGAAGCCTACCCAACAAATTTAAAGTACAGAGTTAACCAACCGACCGCTTTGAATCTCGTCTTCGGCCGACTTTAAATTTCACACTCACTACGGGATGCAAATTGGGTTACGTTATTGTCCTTGAGTACAGTAACAGTGGGATTTCAGAAACAACCTCAGAACTGCTACTTGACAAAAGTTATTTGTTAATTCCTATACCATGTTAAGGGGAATATTCAAACTGATGTGTGTTCAGTCGCGCGCACCGGATGACATCAGTGCGTAATCAGTTGGGAGTGTAAACGACGGGTTTGGGGTTAGAGAATAGATCAAGTTCCCTTATCTAAACTTAAGAGATGCGTTTATTGATGTGTTCAGGCCATCCATTAGTAACTAACCCATCGTTGACCTCTTTTGAAGCCTGTGGTTCACTTGTGTGAGGTACGAGGTGGCCAATCGGTGGCTTGGTAAGGGAAAATGAAGTATTCACTAGTAAGTTTGCATATGGAAAAAGTGCATCGAATACACTATCGCGTCCAACTTCATTTTGGTGACAGAAAATTCTGGGGCAACATTCAGAAAGTGATGTACCCTTTATGATTTTCCTGCAGGTGGGCTGTGCGAAAATCACATTTTCGCATTTCCTCACACTCATCAGACATACTGTGTTGTGTTTGAGCATACAAGGGTTGGCTGAATTGGCGAAAAATACTAGGTGTAGTAAGTGTGTTGAATGGAGCCCAGTGACGACAATGACGACGGAGTGGTGGCAGTCTTCAAACGATCTATGTGTGTATCCATTCTCACGCTACGTCCATCCGTACGCATGTACTTGTATACATCTACCGTGAATGCATTCAACGCACTGTGACAAATTTGGTTGTAGCTTTGATCCTATTATGTTCGGATCAAAGTTTTGTTGTCAAACTGAAGCTCATTATGCTGACACTTAATGTTGGTCCATGTCGCTAATCATACAGAGCTAGACCAACTTACGCTGTTTAGCAAGTGACTGTAGGGTTACATTTACCGTGGCGACCGGGTCAAGCATTGCTATTTAGCAAAGCCCATGGCGACCTTCCTGTGCAACGAAAATATTCAGCAGCGAATACGAAATTGATATTACGAACGCGGATGACCCATCGTTTCGGCCATACAGGAAGTTACTTGTAAATCGAAGCTGCTACGTTTTACAGCTTGTTCCATTTTCATGAGTTTGTGAACTTGCCGTAATCGAGCCTAGTAATGTTTTTGTTAAGGGTATTCATTAAAATTAAACATCTTTGTTTTTAATACGGCATCCCAAAAATGCCTCACGTACTCCTCAAGTTCAAGTTTTCAGTTTCTAATTTTCTTGTATGCACCTTTGCTTAATTTCGCTATGGACTATACTCTGCTACAGAATTGCTCACGTCCCACAGAAGACAGTGATTGAAAACTTCTAAAAGTAAACATCCGTTCTTCTCTAAGTACAGAAAGGATCGACCGCGTAAAAAAACTTGAATTGAAGGATGTCTCCAATTTTAGATAGCTGATGCCAGATAGTTCCCATATGACGGATTTAGCCAATCCACTTCTGTACAATAAAAATTGTTGTTTCGGAATGTTACACTTCTTAGTTCTGTGTTGTTTGTAATAATCCGCAAAACCAAAGAAAATCATGCTACGTAGAACTGCTTTCGTTTTGCAGTGTACTAAACCTTTATATATTGCACCCTTTTGGTTTACCGTTGGGTGCTGCATACACAGACTTAAGTGTACATTCCACCGTCCATCACCGGCGTTTCTTTGTAGTGGGTCTGGGTCTGTCAACACATTTGGAACTCGTTAGACGTATTTGTGCGTTCACCAAGTTCACAAGCACACTGTCAACACTACTCACAATCATCAAGATATTTTTTTGAGATCTGTCGTCATTGCACACCAACAGTGGTATCCACTAAAGATGTCCACTTTCGCATTTTTATTCAGCTCCACCGTAAACGGTTTGAAGGATTGCCCGCGACCTTCATAGATTTGACGTCAACATCCTACCTATCCAATGAAACACTAATTATTTTGAGTTAACCTGACTTCAAGACATTTTTGTTGAGTTCCTTGAGGCATGTATGTTTGTCTGTTATTTTCGTTGTCTGTGTTTTTCAATTCTGAATTGCGAAATATTTTTCCGAAACTGAAACAGTACCGCTAATTTTAGACTTAGCAGTGGTGTGGAGGTGGTTGACTGATTCGTATACTTTTGAGGTCATATTGCAACTGGATAGAGTGTATGACATGAGGCCAGAGATCTTAATTATAGGGTTAGAACAATATTTTCTTACCTGGTCAGTTTCGTCTAACTGCATCCCAAAGGTCGCATTTTTAAGGCTACAGCTAAGTAACTTATCCTTCACAGCTGCGACACATGGACACTGAAGGCCGAGCATGTCAAATAATTGCATTCAGTCACATTTATCATATCGTGTCAGCGAGTGGAGAACGGAGTGGTCGAGTTACGAGTTTGTGGCCATTAAAATCAAGCAAGTTCACTCCTCTGAATGTTACAATTACGTACTTCTGGTTGGTTAGGTCATGCATTAAAAATGCGACCCCTTCGTTTATCACTTCATACATTACCAAGTTTGTCAAGTTCACAAGCTTCAAGTGTACGGTGATCACTCAGCCATTCAGGAAGAGCGATTTGAAAATAATCACAGCACGATCTTAAGACTCGTTGATTCTCTGATTAGAGACATTTATGGAGATGGTGACTGTCTTTGACTCACTTGCTTGACTGTCGCCTGTTGTTGGACCATCTGCGAAATAAGAATCAATATTGAATAGAGATAAAATCCGTAGTAAGGTTTTTTGATGTCTTCGCCTACAGATACAGTCAACTGACGCACGGAGGGTGATAAGCAAATGATCGCTTAGCGTAGAGTAATGAAGCCATTTCCGATTTATTAGGCGGTGTTCATCACTTTCTTTCTCTGCAACTCATTATATATGTCGAATTTAGGGAGATGGTAATTGTTTTGGCTCTGGACTGTTGATATCATGGGTTTGCCGAGTTGTGTGCAAATTAGGGACGATTTTTAAAACGGAGTTGTAAAAACCGCTGCTTGCTAACCGGACGTTTGTCTTCGGTGTGTAGACATCTTGCTATTAGATATTTTCGTCCGGACGTGTGAATTTCTTAGAACCAATCCTAATCCTTTCGGTTTGCTCTCTGAGCAAAGTCCATTGTTCTTATTCTCCCGGTGGTTTATCAGTTCATCGTCTTTATTAACTTCGGATGTATTGTTTTGACGGCAAGGTGTGTCCGCTTATCATTCAGGCGTTCGGACACAATCTCTGTGGGGTTTTGTGTATCAAGTTCTCTATCTTTTATTGTTAGGAACCTTTTTACCTTCTGTGTTCTCTTTTATTGTGCACATTATTTACTTATGTTTGTATAGCACTAATGTATCTGTTTAAACCGCTAATGTGTCGTTATCCTTGGTGGCAAAATAGGCGATCGAGAGTTGCAAACGCGCAATCAATTTGGTAGTACTCTGTGTGTTGTTGAAGCATTTGCTACAGAGGGCTTTATTCACTTTTAGTGCTAGTAGTTGCAAGGACTGCAAGTCGGTCGGACGATGACAGACGCTCAGTCTAGAAAATTCCTGACCGCTCTACTGTTTAGTGTTGGCTCATCAGGTTACGGACGGCGTGACTGTCTACACCGCTAATTAAGTGCAATCTAACGTACGACAGTTGATCGTCATGAATGACTACATGTATTCGCAAAACTGTAGTTTTCTGTTGCAACCCGACCAAACACGAACTTAGTGAATGAATCTTGAGAGCCGAAGATCAAAACGAATATGACGTTAATCTCTGGTATAAGCAGTTTAACAATGGACAATTCCAATATGGTCGAACTACCAGTAACAAATGTTCCGGACAATAAGCGTGAATTGACCATTGGATAGAGTACCTCAGCCACGTCTGCCTACCAGAAGTCGACGTTGTACGTTTTAAATGTTTGTTTATTTGTTTGCACGTTCTTATTGGTCAACCTTTACGTTGACGTTGAGTTAAACGATACCCTAAACTCAATTTTAGATCGATGTTTGTATCTGATTGTACGTAAATAGATGAACTCCGAATGATTCGTGTATATTCACTATTGCAGTGACAGATCTAAAAGCGTATACCAGTTTTTGCTAGGCTGAAACTGTTAGAACTTCAAAGTTGAGTGTGTTAGTCACGTTCATCTCTGCTCTCTCCCTCGAGTTTCTGGCACCATCATGATCTTGAAGTTCTAAATGTCGGGGTACTCTTGACCTCCACGTTCGTTTACAATCTGCTTGAGGCTTCCTAAAAACTGTATATCGGGGACGAAGACGCTTCATTTACCGAGCGGCGCATGAAACGAGTATAAGGTTGTGAGGTGGTACGTGAACGGCGTTCTTCAGTAGTGGAGCAACTATCTGGTTGAACTTCAGAAAATGTGCCAGTTTTTGCAGTGTTAGTAGCCTCCTATCATAGCCTTTTTTTTAAATGCCTACTGTTAAGTTTTTCTGTCGCTGTGTAGCGGTTATCACAATTATAAAGTTTACACACATATACGCATGTGTGAAAAGTCTGACCGTTTCGACCGGATGGTTCTCTGGCTGAAGGCTTCACTCCCCGAACCAATGACTAGAGATTGTTTTTTTCAGAAAAAAAGGCTATTTAAAAACGTCTTTAGGGAAGCAGCATTCTCGAAATCAACTAGCAGTCGTCTAGATCCTGGTACTTCCTTAACCTGTTTGAGTAACCACGAGGCCTCTAATATGCTGGGCAATACTTACCGACCCTACTCAACGGAGTAATCAATCTTAGTTGCTCATACACTTGTGTTACTTCGTGGTTTTATACGATCATTCGGGTCTTCGATGAAGATGTTCGGTTTGATCAACGTTCCATCAGAGTACGGATCACCTATCCCAATGATCATGGGCTATTTTATGGATTGAGCGATTGTTCCCTACTCTGGTCGTTTTCCTCAATACTGAGCAGTTCTCATATACCAAGTAGGGTAGTCACTGTACAAGCCAGCGTTTCAGCACTAAGCGCATTTTCTACCCTTCTTAACGCTAGGTATTTGCAACGTGATACGCGTGAGTAGTTTCTATAGTTGCAGCCGTTAGTTGTGTTTATCATGTAAGTGAGAATGTAGTCTCTTTCAGCATTTTGATTCACATAAGATTCATGAGTATTTCCAGCTTGGATTCCCCCGCATTTGGATTGTTGACGTGGTTCATGCTTGCGGCTGTGGTATCCACGGAATTGCTATGAAGACGTTAAAGTATTTGCGTGGTTTTATGTCTGTCTTGTGTACATTCCAACCGTCACCATAGACTATTCTTTCGTCCTGATGGCGAAGTGCCAGCTAAAAATATGACCGCTTTAATGTGACGTATTAGGATTTTGTTCGTTGTCCACTGGACTGTCTGGTGAGGCCGTTTGCTATTCTTATCTGACTTCACGTTTGATGGGGGTCTTGGGCGAATGGAAAAGCATTTTCTTTTTAAAATTGCTTCAGCTGAAACTATTACATAAGCGAACGAAGCGTCATCCCTCAGCCTCTTACCTCTCAGATAGGACTTAGGCTCATGACTGTGTGATAGTCGTCGATGTCAGTTGCTGATGTATTGCTGTCATTGAGTCTACTGTCTATTTGTCGTCGTTTTAAGCCCTGAACCGTGCTCCTAATTAATGCGGCGGGGGCTGCCGTTAATACTGACAGTGTTCCACGGAACAGTAGAGTATTAAATACGAGTGTAAGAAAAAGAGGAAAACGGAACGTCATGAAGAGGAAGAATCGACAACTTTGCGGATGCAGGCCCGGCTGTACCAGATAGTAGTCAGTATCTCTTGTGGACGTCAATGAGAATTGTTGTTTATAAGGTTACATCAGTCTCAGCTGTTCATTATTCACCATGAGCAGTCTCCTAAACTTGACGCTTTCATCTGCGTCTGAAGTACTTTTGTCACTTTCACTGAACGTTGTCACTTGCTACTGTTTCAAGCCCCATCACAAAGTGCCTGATCAGTTTTAAGAAATGGCCTGTAATTTAGATCTTTTCATTTCTTTCGTAAATGTAAACATCGAAATGGGAAGACAAAATTTTTTAACATGTATTTCACCTCGACCCAGCAATGTCAATAATTTCCCAAACTCATCATTGGCAGTAGCACTGTCGTCAACCGACACTATGTCCATGACGTAAATAGAAAGACTCTAATCTGGAAGCAGCAAACCGAAACGATATTTAGTACCTAAAGTCTCTATTTAGACTTATGTGGTGAATATCAAAGTACATACAGACAGACAGCTTGCTAGGGGGAGCTAGGCGACAGCCACAATACAGCTGACGTCCACGCGGTTTCCACTTCCTCATTTTATTAATTATCCATATTCTACAGACACTTCTTGGTCTGTTGCAAAATTCACGTCACTAGACATTATCAGTGATCGTCTCTCCAAGGTATTGTCTACATCACTGATGAGTAGTCGGGTATTTAGTTAATTTCAACTACAATTGATCACAGCTGTCGCATTCCCATAGACTTTCCACTTGACCCCTTTCAAAGAGAAGCACAACACTCGAGTTTCGTTCTCATTAGAGCTCGTCAATAGTGTATCTTTGTCATGGCTTGGACTAGAACTGATCACTGCGCCAACGACTTCAAATTGGGCACGACCAAATCATCTGTCGAATTCGCTTGCGAATAATGCTCTGTTTTCCCGATCTCATCGAAAGGGGATATAGTAACTGTCTTGTTTATTCCAATCGATGACCCATTGACTAAGACTTTTCTCCAAAACATGGTGTGGTAGACCCTTGGTCGCGTTTTCAATACTCCGTCATAACCCTAACTTTAATGTTAGACTGTTATCTTCGTCGTATGAATAAACTTGAACAACGATTATTAATCGTTTCTGCTAGCCTTTTCTCTACTTTTCAGTCTAAACTTACATATCAGTTTCTACTTTTTTTTGCGTTAATCTTATGGAGATCTGTGAATTGTCATTATGCTGTTAAGTACATGTTATAATTTATTATAGCGTGTGAGTTTCCCGTCGATCTCATTTTTCACTGATGTGTAACTTTCACCATTCCTCCAGCGAACGTAGAATTCAGGAGGAACGGGAGCGTGAAGCTGAGGCCGCTCGACAGCTTGAAGCCAAAGTGACTGAGGCATTTGAAGCTGCTCTTGTTGATCGCGCGGATGATCTTCGTGCGGAATTAGAGCGTCGGTATCAGGCGGAAATCGACCGTCGAGTCAAACAGCGTCTAGATGAGATCGAACGCGATTATCAACGGAAGCTGGAGGAGGAGAAACGAATGGAGGTTTGTGTCCGTAGTATATATATCTTTGTGCATAGTTTGGTTCCCAGTAGGCTGTATACTGTCCATTTTGTTGATTAGTTCTCCGTTATCCAGTTGTGTGAATCTTCTCATTGGTCTTATATGTTATACCGACAACACTTCCGGACTCTAGAAAGTTGGAAGAGTGTTTTATAATCTGTAATTTTCAACAGAACCACTTTTTAAGACGACACATGAAGTCTGTTTGATAATCACAGAGGATCCAGTTATGTTCTATCCCTTCCAATTACTTGTTCAATATCTCTTCTGCTCAGCAAGCCCATGGAAAGCTAGATACGTGAAAAACGGACAATATTCAAATCTGGCTGGTGATGCATTGACTACAGTTTACCTTTCTATGAATCTCTTATTGACGACCAACGGCTTTCAAACCAAAGCGTTACTTAAGATTCCGTTACACGTAACATTCTCCGCAGCTGCCTTTCTGAAGGAAGCGACAGAGAAGTATGTGAATCAATTTAAATCATTGCGGGTTCACTCAAAAGACAGGAAGTTTCGGGACAGTTATCTTGAATGTTCATCACTTCGAGTAATGCTGTATAGGGTGTATGGTATTTCTTCCTTCATACTCAGTTTTCCCATGGGCGACATTCATGAGGATGCGCCCGAATGTTCCAATTATCCCGATGCGGAGTTTTTTCTGACACTAAACTACCTGACATAGAACATGCAGACAACATTTTTATACTTGAATGCCCTAACGAAGACCTGGAGGCCACGCTGATTAAGGCGAACGGCTGGACTGCTCTGTATGGTATAAAATTCGCAATTTCTGGATGTGTTGCTTTTCTAAGTAGTTTTCCCACCTCCATGAGGTTTATTGCACACGGCCTGCGTGAGACGGCTTCCTATTCTTTTCACTTGGGTACATCATCTTGTCATCTTGTATGACTGGTGGATGCACGTGTTACCTTTTCCAACCCACTTACTCCTTGTTGTCACAAAGGTACCCGGTTGTTGTTGGGAGTATGGTATCCTGTTGTTTGTGTGTGATTCGGAGACATGACCTATTTGAAATGAGGACTCGAAGGGATTTGCGATATTTTACCGCTTTGATCTCCGCCAGTCAGTCTACTTCAGACGTGCACAACGCCGCTGTTTGTTAGCGTATGTTTAAACACATTTTGCTCATTATGTTAATTTATCGAGTTATACTAACTGGCAGTCTGTGGTAGCTGGCCTACGTATTCTGTACGTCGACTGGGCGACAACCATATGAAGAACGCCAGCAGTTCAGTAAACGGTGACCATGAGAATCGCGTTAACTAAAGTACGTATGCCACTTGCCTTGTATGGGACGTCATAATCACTGAATTTGTTGGTTGACAATGCTATCCTCGCTTTTGTACTGCAGTTAATACTGTTTGCAACAACCTGATCGCCAGTTTTCTCAAACAATCCTATTTTGCCCATTTTGTTCGATTTTCCTATGATAATATTTTTCTAAAGGTTTTCTTGTGCCTCGAACCACAACACCATCTGGTAACGTTTATGGCCGTTGTGAATGAAGGTTCAATCTGGGATGAGTTGATTCAGCTAAGAAAACGTCATCATTGTGGACATTGCCACTCACGTTATGGCTGGGTGTCAATTTTTATTTCAAAAACTTCTTTCGTTATAAGCTTGTTCACAGGATTACGACTTTTTAGTAAAACGTCCATCTACTGTTTGATTATAACACAGCAGCCGAGGTGATTCCCCTCACCTTACTAGCTTGCAGAAATTACATACCTAAGACTTATCATTCCTCCTAAGGACCTCACCCACGCATGATTTTCTACTCTCTTTTTCTGTGTACAAGTCGGCTCACCTATCCATACTGCATCGGCTATCTCGGGTCGCCCTATCTGCTACATACAGCAGGGTGGAGATAGGCAAAAACATGCCACTGTTGACCCTTCACCCTTTGTCCTATCAAATTTAGCTCTCAGACACCCTCCCGACCTCCATTTCTGATAATTACTCTACCGGTCCCATAACAGATGTAGCTAATCGTGGTAACACTGGGTCGGTGAGTTCCGTCTTTTACCATTCAGCTTCAGGCCTCCCTCGTCCCTTGCTTAGACCTAGAATGCGAATTAATATAGTTGCCTTCAACGTTCGCACTTTAAAACAGATAGGTCAGCAAGCCGCTCTCGCACGAACGTTAGACTCGTTGAATGTCGATGTCTACTATATCTCGGAGACTAGAACCTAGGACAGTAGTCAACGTATGGAACTAACAGCACCCGCATTGTCTACCCGATACTGGTTATACACTTCGGGTGACTCCACAGCCGCCATTACAGATCAGGCCGGAGTAAGTATAGTCCTTAGCACGACGGCCGCAACCGAATTGATAGATTGGATTCCTGTTAACAATAGACTGTGCCGTC
>LUCH01004633.1:9363-20908 GCA_013368495.1 Paragonimus heterotremus | reverse complement strand
TAGATAATGAAGCCATGAAGGTTGCTGACCGGTTTGTTTACCTGGGAAGCTTAATCAGCGACGGCGGCGGCGGAGGTGTAGGAAATGAAACAGAAGCGCGTATTACCAAGGCTAGGGCGGTGAATGCTAACCTGAGACACCTATGACGACAGAGGGGTATTTCTGTGAAGTTTAATGGTCTCGTATATCAGAAAACAGAGAGCTGTATTACTTTACGGCAGCGAAACCTGGTCACTCAGGATAAAGGATGTGAACTGTCTTCTGGTATTTGACCACCGATGTCTGCGTTCAGTCGCTCATATCCGGGGGCACCTGCGAGTAAACAACGAGGAGGTTAGGATGCGAGTGTTTTGCTTTGATTGTCAAACGAGTTCTTTTGTTCAATCACTATATCTGCACAGACGTAGGTGGTTAGGTCATGTTCTCAAAATTCCAGCCAGTCGTTTGCCACATCGAGCACTGTTTGCCCACGCTGCGGCTGATTGGCGTAAGGTGCGAGGTGGACAGATGATGACCTGTCGTTGACAAATGAAATCGTTCACGAAAAGGTTAATCACTGTAGATCGGGTTCGTCTTCCGAGCTGGGGCCTTCGCGACTCGTAGAATAGGTGGCTTGCGACGTTAGGTGAGATAACGGCTAACCGAGCTCAGTGGCGTTAATGTTGTTGTTTGGCCGAGTTGTCTGTGAAGTGAATGCATTTACTGACGCTGGGTAATGAAAGCTTAAGGATGCTGTTTTGTTGATAGCGCCTCACGTTCCGTTATAGCTCGGTTGTTTGTTTGCAAGGTGTAGGCGCCTTGATGTATGTTTGAATGTCAACATAGCTATTTTAATAGTAAGGTCCCCTCCCCCTCTCTATTCTTTTGTTCTCTCTTCCGTTATAGGTTTTTTTCCTTCGTGGTTGTGTGGCAGTTAAGTGTCAGTGTGAACCACTGATATATTACTGTCTATGATGATGATTGTAGTTTGCGAAATTCCTCATGCTTTGTGGTTATACTTGGACTTTCACTTTATTGTCTAATTCAATACTCTTATGAGTGATCGAGTCTTCTGTTGAATTATTTTTTGACAGCTAGTTCTTTGGTACGAACTTCCCCAACAGGACACATTTTTCAACCCGGTTTCTTTCTGTTTGTACGTTTGAAAAGTTTTCGGGACTCTTATGGGCACGATGTTCATGCACGTTTGCACATATTCACTACATTATGTGAATCATTTTGTTTCAGGAGGAGGAACGGCGGAAACAAGCCGAGCTCGATCGAATTCTAGAGGAGAATAATCGGAAATTAATGGAAGCTCGTCGTAGAGAAGTACGTTGATGATTTTCATTCCAACTTGTAATTTTCGGCACACGCCTGGTTGCTTACTGTTCATTTTATTCAACCCTGTTATACACCTCTGTTCTTTCGTTATCATTTTATGCTCGCTTGAATTAAATTACTTTTCGCATTTTGTGGTCATCAAACCCATCTTGTTGTTGAGTCCATTGGTGTAATTCTCCTGACCGTTATGGACTTCTAAGCCGTCAGTTAGTAAACGAAAGGCAAACTGAAGTTCCCAGACAGGTTACAAATCCTCTGGGGAGAATACTGCAGCTTGATCATATCACATGTAATCAGTTTGGCTGAATGACACCAGCTGTTCCGATCTTCTCAACTTTCATTAACGGTTGCCTGAAATTCATTAATTTCTGCAAGAGTCAAATAGTTGACGGAAATGCTGAAATCTGCAGAATAAAGACCATGCTTACATAACCTTACTCCCTCCAGTTTTTTTATAAAAAAATTTTGGGGGATATTAGTGATAAGCACTTGCACTTGAGCTCTTCTGTATGACCTGGTTATTCACATCTACCTATGCATATACATATATACCTGTACATTTAATTAGCTTTTCGTGTGAACAGATAATAGTCAGCAGACGAGTATGGATTGCGGATCTTAAACTACGGATCAGTTTTTGTGGAACAGTCTCGGTGTTCAGTCTACGTATAGATAACTTGACAGTGTAGCTATGGGATCCCTCCTAAGTTCGTTTAAAATATGCCTCGTTTTACGAATTCCGAACTTTGAAGTGTTGGAGTGAATATTGAAAGGCTTTATTAATGCACGATACACTAGTCTTCAAGTGTGCACTCTTGGTTAAAGATTGACAAAGTTATCTTCATATATCTGACGTATGTAGGAGTAAGTAGCGTTGCTCAGCCGGCGCACACTAGATACGAAACGCGCATATTTGTCGCTGTTAACTCGTTCAGGTGACGTGTGTTTACCACGGGTAATGCCTCGATTGCCACGTTGGCCTATACTATACACACCGGATCAAATTGTCAATGTAGTCTGTTTCGTTGTTAGCGCTTTTTTCTCCTCATACACTCACGCTACTGATGTGTCCCAGGCTAGATGAAGTTTACTGCATTGGTACCTCGCTGCTTATTGTTGAAAAGCTCCGCTGTCTTTTGTTTTATCTTCTGCAATGCCTCCGAAAACGTCGACCTCAGTGCCCGCAAATCTGCTATCTTGCAATCCATTTATTCAGTGCTGTCCCAAAAATACCCTATGAAGTTATGCTCAGGTGTTCCGGTATACCTAGGTAAGTAGCATTGTGAGTCTGTTCAAGACTGCTCCGATTAGAGGGAACGTTATCGCCTTGTATCACCACGTATTTTGTGAGCAGCCGTTCTTACAGTAAATTCTAGTTGTCCGGAGCCGTCGAGGATCTACCCGACTTGGTCCAGACCATTCCTTTCACTTGACCAAATAGCACTCCACACACGGATTTACTTAACGTCATCTTGTAATGTCGGAAAGCTGATGTCATCAGTGAACCACTCCTTCTACATTGTTCTTTTACTTGCTTCCCGAATTTGGTGGGGACATCTTTTTAAAGACAAACGTTTCAACCCATAACTACTCTGTTGGCCTCAGGAATATAAGTTCCGGCTTTACAGGTGGTTTTTGCCATCCACCACTACCATTTTTTTTTATCCGAATGCGTGAAGCCAAATGCAGTGTACAAATTAAAAGGAGAGGCTGAATACTTACTACTCTAAGTCTGTAACAGGTTCACATAAACGATGCCCACACTGTGTGACATTGGGAGTCTTACTGATCAGCCGCTGCTGGCTGTTCTTACTAGAGAAGTTTGTGACATTGCTGTCTCCGTTTATATGATATGGGAAAAGTCAGTCAGTCAGGTTGTATCACACAAGCTTCCTTACTGACCTAAATACATACCTAAACCATAGCTTTTAGAATTGCTCCAGATGGAGGTAATGGGAACCAACTGTGCGCTACACGTTTCCAATACGTCTCTTCTTTTGCTGACCCGTGTGTACATTTTTGCGTTCTTTTTTCGTCTACATTTCTGTCCATAGTTACTCTGCACTGTTTTACGCTGTACTGCGATGATGGACATTGTACCGATGAACACTGTTGACATTCGACTGGTCTTCTATTTTATCATTGTAAGAATTGGCACATTATTGTACGATTAACCAAAAATATTTTCGTCTTCTGTTACAGGATGTTGCTTTCCAAACGCCGTTCTCAGTAACCGGGTGATACGGAACAACGCCGATTTCTTTGTATATATTTCTTTGCGTATATTTACTCGTCCATCTCGTCTGAAAATGACGAATAAAATAATGCATCGAACGCTGCGGCGCTTTTGATGCGCTTCTTCTGGGGGGCTTCTATTATTAGCGATTCCTTGCACTTGCTTGACGTTCTTTTCTTGTGGTTTGCATCGTACTGCTGGGAGAACAAAAAAATGACTTTAGTGCATTTGAACTTACGATTGATAATTTGTATTATATTATCGTGAACAAATCTATTCAACCCAAGTTAATTATAAACATCAGAAGGTTTGGATTAACGTCTGAATGAAGGTAGCCGCTTAGTTCCCCTATGAGACTTAATGTTCTGTCACTTTAGGATTGGTCTAGTTTTGATTATGATGGGCTTCAAAAAACTGCCGTTCGTCGCACGGGAGCTCTGTTTATTCAATCAGTCTAGTGCAAACGGTGAAGGTTAAACATGTATCTCTTCACCACGGGACATACTAATTGAGGCCCAGGGTCGCGCAATATTAGTGATTCAGTATAAAGGGACAATTGAATTTCATGTATGGTCAGCCAAGATCTTATAGATAATAGCTGATACTTCACTTCCGGTGCTGGCTGTGTAACAATCTGATTCCCAACCCGTGATTGCTGCCTCGTGAACTAGTGATCTGATGCAGAACAGTTTGGCCTGGGATGGCTGGCCTGACGGGTACGAATTAGTAAACTGCGTTGGGACAGGTTATCTCATTATCTAACAATGAATTTTTTCTTAACGTCACCTAAGTGCAATGGATATGAGCTTTGGCTCAACAAGCGCCGACGTGATGTTCAGTCCTATCTGAGAAGTTCAAAGAACATGAGATATGTTGTGTGTAGATGTGTAGATGAATATAGAAAATCCCGGGATGGTTTTTGCAAGGTGAACTTGTGAAGCACACGTAAGCAACCTGTGTTGCTTATTTCAAGCGGTTTATCGTTTGACCAGACGGGCACATTGATGTTTGATATACGAATGCCGATCGCCTTGTTTTGGTACTAAAGTGACTTGTGTCTACAACCACAACTAATGATTTTGTGTAGTACCGATTACAAGAATGACTAGTTTTGTCCCCGTTGATCAATTCGATGAGTTGTCAGATGGCATCCCGATGTGAGAATACGCTTTTGTAACGCACTCCGAAATACGTCGGTCTGCTATACCTGTCAGGCATAGTATATGCATAAATCCATTTGATCGTTGTGGAAGTTAACGAATTATGATTTTGGCTATTCTCGTACCTTGGTGCCTAGTAGTTAGATTTGTGGTGTTCATCGGGGCTTCAGTTAACTAAAGCAACAGATCTGCAATGTTCTTGGCGTTTTTACCTCGATATAAGTGAAAAATTCCACTGTGTTCGGGTTTGATTGTTTAAAGATTCCTACATTTCTTTTATATGAGGGTGTTAACTGGGCATCTGAATATGGTATAACCTCTGTGTTTAGTTAATGATGCCTGAAATTCTAGTATGTGTAGACGTCCGACAGAATAGATTTCCTTGATTATTATCAGTGGAAATACAAGTAAGATCGTAATATCACTTTGCGTCGTTCAATTTTCAATTGTTTGACTTCTTGTTGCTAGAAATCACTAAGTAAAGATAGTGATTAATATTTCCCATCCAGAGAATACAGCGGGCTTGCATCTCAACCTTTACGCTGAAAACGGATTTGATCAGATAGTTCCATATGATATTTTTGACGACTACATATTATCAGCCAATCCGTACGTCACAAACTGACTTATTGTTGCAGAAGCTCTGCCAGTAGGTTCAAACACGTGTGCGAATAACCAGCTTCTGGCTTCTAAATCATAATTGTCTTTCGTAGGCTTCCATAAACCATCCACTATATGTTGGTTGTTCAATCTGGTAAGCAGGATTTGTAAAACCTGTTACGTGTTCTCTGTGGTGGTAGTTAAATGCTGAATAGCGGTAATTTTATCGGGTTTCGTAATAGGCGATAGACAGCCCCACACGAGAATCAATGCAATTGTCTTATAATTTAACTTTCTCAATTAATGCACTTATCTTGATTTAAACGGTACAACCGTGGCCTTACATGATATTAAGTGTAGACTCTGGTATGTGTGAATGATGACCTTTTAAGCAAAACCGACGGAGTCTAGTTACAGATAACTGATATTCTGCATATTATAACATACCGAAACCTGCCATAACTTCTTCAGTTGATTTTCTGTCTTCCTTTCTACTTCTGTTGAAGTGGTGCACTATATTGTTTATGGAAAAAAAGTTGCATTACTTTTGTAAGCCTCATCACACACTGTCGAAGACTGTCGTTTTGTGCATTCTTATATATTTTAGCCATTGCTGTTGCACAAACAATTCTGTGCATATTCTGAATTTCTTGATAATAAAATAATGCATTGTATACAATTGTTTGTGTCTGATTAGTATGCTGTTCGGCGTGAGTTCCGTACATTATCAACCGTACCGCGAAAACCTATAACAAATTTAAAAATCCGCCGTTTGTTTATCAAATGAAGTAGGCAAAGTTAGTGTGGAGGCGGTGGGACTGATCCCATTGTTTATAACGTTTCCTGCAGAATAAAACCCGTTAGTAGTTCCCGCGTCTGTCACAAATATTGGTACACTCATATAGATTGAACATCACCCACAACTGATCGCAGCTGTCGTATTCCCATAGATTTCCCAATCGACTCCCTTCGAAAAGAAGCACTAAACTAGAGTTTCGCTCCCATTATAGTTCGCCAGTGGTGCATATCTTTGCCACTTCCGGAACTATAACTCAGTCCACGCTTCTCAGGTGACAACCGTGTTCAGCACTGCGCCATTGATATCACCTTAGGCATGACCGAATTATCATATGTGAGCGCCCAAACACTTTCGCTTGTGAGTAAGGATCAGTTTGACTAACACGTTTCATACAGACTTTGCATGTGTGAACATCCACATATACTTGCTCAACGTATTTTTCGTCTTGGGTTTCTTATATTCAACGACAACAGCCGCCTTTGCAGACATAAACCGCTAACTTCCTTTTTCGTCCCGTACATCGACAGTTTTAATCAGCAACCAATTTCACTTTCAAATCCCTGACCTGATGAAGGCCCGCGCCTGTTGACGTCCTGACGCTTTACTGGTGTGATCCAGAGATTGACCAGATTGCGTTTTACGTCGATGCGGATGTGTTCATTAGTGGTCTAAAGTTAGGGATAAAAAAAAGAGATGACAAATCTAGGTTGCTCTAAACAGCAAGAGCAAGTCATTTTTCGATTAGTACAAAGTAGGAAAAAGGTTGCTCCAACGTTTGTCTAGCTCCGTTTTGAATACGTCTACGCTGGCTGCCTTCACAATCTTTACAGGCAATTTGTTCCACGAGATGACTACCCGGTTGGTGAAAAAGTTGAATCGAACAGCCGATCGTGATCTTGTTTTCTTGGTCGTGAACCTGTCCTCTCAGATCTCTGCCCTTACGTATCACGAACTAACATGCTAGGGGACTTGTACCGATGTGGGGTGGGTAATCGTCTGCACTTCACTAAGGTCACGTCTTACCCGCCGGCGTTCGGGCGAGAGTAAGTTCAACGAGCTCAGTCGGTCTTGGTAGCTAAAACCCTTCATACTCCATACCATAATTGTGGCGAGCTTTTGTACTTTTTCGAGGACTGATTTTATTTTTGAGATATCTTACCGAACTTTCGCATAATATTCCAAGTGGGGGGAAACTATGGCTGAGTACGATGGAATGAACACTGTTGGACATGGTTTGGAGAACCTCCGCCATGTTTTTCGAGCGGCTGCAGCACACTGAGCAGAGGGAGCAAACGTGCTACTGACCTGAATAACTAAGTCTCTCGTCTGCCGTTTAGTTCGACTGTCCGTCATGTGCATCCCTTATATATCTGGCGGTCGAGTGGGAAGTATTAGCGAGGATATGATTTGAGAACACTCAGTGGTAAATTCTACCTGTGTCCATTCGCGGATCTTCAGGATCCCCTCCTGGAGAAAGTCCCAGTCCGACACATTTCCCACCAGCTTTACGTCATTTGCATACAGGTCACGTGGGCTGACCATGTTGTCGGTTGAGTCATTTATTTACACCAGGAAAAGCAGAGGGACGAGGATTGACCCCTGAGGTACTCAACTTAACGGAGAACCCTTGTCCAACAGTACTCCTCTTACTCTTACCCAGTACAACATTCCAACTTGGAACGTCTGTATCCACCTACAGGTTCTAGGGGAAATTTCAGCTTTTTCGTAAACTGCAGCCTAAAAGCCTGTGGTTGACACAGTCAGAAGCTTTTTGGAAGTCTAGATAGCACACCGCGACCACTTCCCTTCCATGCAGCTTCTCCATCGTAGTGTCTAAGAACGTCAGCAGATCGGTAAGACAAGATCTACCTTTCCGAAAGCCATGTTGGGTTGCTTTGAAAAATTTCTGTTGACAGAGAAATCGATAGATCCTCTCCCTTAATATGCGTTAAAAGATTTTGCTGACGACACTAGTCGGGCTTACTGGTCTGTAATTTCCGACAGCTGACCGGTTACCATCTTTGAAGATGAGAATCATAGCAGCTTGTTTCCAGTCCCCCACAACTACCCCTGCTTCTAATGTGAGACTGAACAATTGGGCGAAAGGCAACTCCAGCAATTTGGCCAGAGTTTTTAGAACAGGCGAGTGGATATGGTCGGGTCCTGCGGACTTATTACTTTTAGTTGGAATATCGTTCGCATTGTCCTGAACCACTATGGCCACGCCCACGGTGTTAGAGTGAGGCCCAGGTGCTCCATTGTCTGAGCGACAAACACTTTGAAACTCCGCCGTGAATGCGTTTACCGTGCCCTTGTCAGTCGTTGTAATCTCTCCATTATAGGAAAGTGTGGTCCCAATTTCATTTCTTACAGAGGACCTGGATTGAGCATAACCGTAAATCCTCTTGGTGTTCTTTTTAATATCAGGTGCAAAGTTGGGCTCATAGATGAAAGGAGCATTCCTTGCTACCTTGAATGCTTCGTTTCGAGGTTTCTCGCATATCATGAAGCTTTTAAACCCCTTTTTGTTAAAACTATGCCTTCTGGGCCACACACTCTTGTTGTAAGGATATCTTGACCCTGGGGCGAACCCATGGCTTCCATCCCCTTCTTCAAACTAGTCTAGCTTGATACTAGTGTTACCAGGTGATACGGCGATCTCTACTCTAAGCAAAGCAGCAAAACGTGAGTTGAAGAGTTCATTTGTCTCAACAGGGTTACCGACAACCGTTCCACCCCTGAGAGTGGTGTAGCGACTATAACATGATATTTTTGATAGTCGCATTCACCTGTATATTTGTGATGATTTTGGCTTTTTGCCCACTTTTGTTTTAGTCAAGCTATTCCACTTGTAATATCCGTTCCGGGGCTACAATGACATCTCGCTCCGTGCCCCGCTAGCTTGACGTGCTTTCTCTGTACACTTTATTTTCCAGGGTCGATACCAATACACAAGGGTCAACGCGCTGAGTCTTTGTTTTCATTGTCGATTGGTTTATCGATAGTGACTATAGACTGGGTATTAATCTGTTGGAACTGGTCCAACAGATTAATACCCAGTCTATAGTCACTATCGATAAACCAATCGACAATGAAAACAAAGACTCAGCGCGTTGACCCTTGTGTATTGGTATCGACCCTGGAAAATAAAGTGTACAGAGAAAGCACGTCAAGCTAGCGGGGCACGGAGCGAGATGTCATTGTAGCCCCGGAACGGATATTACAAGTGGAATAGCTTGACTAAAACAAAAGTGGGCAAAAAGCCAAAATCATCACAAATATACAGGTGAATGCGACTATCAAAAATATCATGTTATAGTCGCTACAGTGGGGACATTTTTGGAGAAGGGTCCCTCATCGAATTTCTTTGTCTCATCAGTTGTATTAGCATCATGCCCCTTCACCCGCTACTGAGCGCGAGGTTTTTCGTTTATATGATGCAGTTGCTTTCTGTGTTGTATGTATCCAAATGTGTTGCTCATTTGCACTTCGAGGGAGAAATCTAGTGTTTTTCTGTGCATCGATTTCAATAGTTTAAGTGTGTCAGTCTCTTTTGCAGTTGGGATTCTATCTCAAACAAACGGAGTAAGACGTTTTGGTTTCATGGGAACTAGAATGTCAATGCAGAAGGTGAAATGTTTGATAAATCAGTCGATTGCTACTTTCGCGTCTGATGTAGGGCAGAACGTATTTCAATTTAAGAATCATGGTAGGGAGAGGAAGGTACTTCAATCAACGTATATGATCGGATGGTAGAATATAGCTATCAATTTGATAGCTGTACAGATGTCAAGCTGACACTGGACGGTATCATAGTCATCTCCTGGAAATTGTTCCAGAACGGATATCCATAAAAACCAGATAGCTGTGATTAATATGATACCCAAAATGTCTCATTTTGATGGGCGCTATTACATGTCGGCTTCATCAATTCAGTTGAATGCATGAAAGGAATTCAGCTCGCTTAACCGGAGCTGAGAATGAAATCCACGAAATAATGAGTGTGTTACAGTCACTAGTATTAATTTGTGTTCACGAAGCATGTTGACTACATGGTTTATTATTTGTGCAGATTCAGTTAACACTGCTAGCGGCACTAGACTGTAGACACTCCATAAGTAGCCCTCGAGGACAAATAGAGACAACTGCCCGCGACGGTTCTTCAACTCCCACTTGATGTGATCAGCGTTCTGCAGGTTTATCAAGGTTGTTTGAAAATATTACTGGTTTATTTGCCCCAGCAACAGGTTACCGGACAATGAATGAGTTAAACGACAAGAAATGGGTGCACAAAGTTGTCACACTGAGTATGTGGAATCTATGAATAAAATTCCTCATGTCGACGAGACAAATTACTTTTAAGGTAGTCCCACGTGCTCCTGATTAGTGAAGTAAATGGACCAGTCTGAGGCAGTTATATGGTACCCCTATGTGCGTTTTCCATCTGACGATGAAAAAACTGTTTATCGGGCGCTTTCCGCATGAGCTCGTAACTGGCAGGGCGCGATATGGATTGAATGAGTTTGGTGTAAGGACGACATGCGCACAAAAGTTGGACAAAATTACTGACTGTTTTATCGCTTTTTATTTCATGCTGACCCCTACTTGATTCTACGTATAACAGCTCATTTGAGGGACGATCTTTGAAACAAAAATTCGATACAAAAGACATGAGCTCAGGTACATATTCCCGGGTCGGGTCTGCAGAGCATGAAACTGCCAGAACATGTCGTGTGTTGCGACTGACTGCGTCCAAAATTTGCCTGGATCGCTACTCCAGTTGTTGATCCGCGTCCTAGCATGTTCTCTCGTGCGAAGGTAGGTGTGAAGCCTGTCTGCAAACTAACTCATACCTGTTAACGCATATTCTCCGACATATAAAAACACGTGTATAGGAGTGGTAGACATGCATTCACCTTCAACGTTAGCTCTATGGAACAAACAAGAAAGGTAGTGGAGCGCAAATATTTTAACGTGCAGATATGTACCATCTCGAGGTTCCCTGTCTGAAGAACCAGGACCATCGGAAGCTTTCGCTTTATTTAACCGGCAATCATCCGCCTCGCGGAATTCGCCTTGAAGGTCGTTCAAAAGGTAAAACGGTCCTTTTGGCGCGAGTCCTCGACTTCTAAATATTTTTTCGAAAGTCTTCAATCGAAATTTCGGGCAAAATAGCTACAATACATCAATTGTAAATAAGTGTCATTGATAGAAAAATTGGAATACACCGAATAAGTCCCAAAAATATTGACTTGGTGATGAAACCTTTTCCCTCCATTTTCGTGAAAATATCCCGTTATCAGCGTCATCTCAGTTTCTCAAGCTTTATAAATGTGATCAGTGCAATTTCCGAGATGAAATGCGTCATCCCGTAGCCTGAGATTGCTTTATTTTGCGGCGTTTTGAAGATATGGTCGAAATGGAAAT
>LUCH01004632.1:31382-49087 GCA_013368495.1 Paragonimus heterotremus | reverse complement strand
CCCGTGAACAAATCGCTGAAATCGCTGAAATGATACGGCTAATTGTACATGTCTAAGATCGGTCTTAATAGCACTCCGTCCTTATGAACTTTGGGAAGACCGTACAAACGTGGAATGACCTTTCCCGTAGGTCTGATACGCTCTAAAATTGAAGCATCGATAATTTTCGCTTGTTTCATTTGATGGAGTAACTTGGATAGGCTTTTCTCTATTAACTTCGTTCAATCTTTATCTTTCTCCGTTTTCTGAAACTTTGAGCTATCTGATGGGATCGACAACATTTTGATAACGTAATGAGTTTTGTGAAGTAAAAGTTACTTCCGCTCCTTTGACAGGCTTCAGGGTTAAATATTCTGGTTGGATTGCAACTCTCACGCTGCAATAAGCTGCACCTTGGTACCTTGCTATTCAGGTAAGTATAGAAAACGAACGAGGCCGTATAGTAGCGCATGTAATTATTTGAGTTGAACTTCCGTGTCAACGATGTTACATTTACACTTCGGACAAATTTTCGGAACTAGTGATAGCGCCCCCAACATATTACTGCTTAGCGTTATAGAAGAAATGTTGTGAACACACCGTTCTGGTTCCGTTGGAAACTCAGCTTGCGGTTTGATTGGATTCAAACTACAGGACAACTTTTTCTTCTTGTTGTCCACTTGTTTTTGCCCCTCTGTCTGTACGTAATTTTCGAACAACCTCCTGTCATCCTCGTGGAGCGTCTCGACAGCATTCACAAGCTGAGACCGATTACGCGTTAATTCGTCAATTTTTGATGACCACGAGTATCTTTAGTTCCGAGCCTGGCGTTGTAAGCTTTTAGCGGCGGGTTGCACGTTGAAACGACGTGAAATATTCTAGTAAAACTCAAGAAACTCCTTATTGTTAATGCAATCATTGAGAAATCTCACAATGGACTTCGCTTCTCCGATTCTGGTACTAAACCTAACATACTTGTTAAGTTGTTTTACCGGAGTTGGGTCTCTCGATTGCTTAAATCCTCTCCAGATTCTCGTGGAATTCATAAGAGGTCAATTTGGCAAACAGCTGTTTTCGGTCATTTTCATCGGGCTATTACAATTGTATAGGGTAAGTGCGAGTTATATATGAAAATTAAGCCGTGTAAAACAGGTCATCGAAAAAGAAAAATCACAGAGGTGGTACAGATCGCAGTCTAATGGGGGTAGGGTAGGAGTGTTTGTGAATGTGTTGGTGTGTTACACGGGCCTGTCATGAGACATGCGTTCATCAGTGTCGAGTGGTTCACGCTTGCGTGGGTTTCAAGTGCCTACTTATCCCGTCGTTGTTACCATGACACGTGAGCACTGTAGCGCATAGAAACACATTTGCCTCAGAAAGCGATGGACACGTTCGGAAGACTAAATGTTAGAATTTATTTTTCGGTACATCCACAGAAGCCCGTGGGCAGCACACAATTCGTTACGAAACCAATGCGTCTGGGAAACCTGCACAAAGTACGGTTGAGAAGGACAAATTTAATTCACGTAAACGTCATTTGCACGCTATGATGAGCGGCCTAATTTGAAAAGATCTGAACGCGTAAATTCAGACCAAAATGAATTACAGACCATCCAAAAATTTTTGTTTCACGTTATTGTGAACAACAGCAAGCATGCCTGCAATTCGGCAGGAATAAAACTGTTATTCATGAAAGTAATTCAAAACTAGCTTCTGGTTTAATCAAACATAATGTAAAATTTCCTGACTTGTGCTACTACCTTGGTGATATTGTCGGGCTTGTGTACTGTTGTGATCCGGCGGGCAACCTTGCCAGATAGACCAAAGGGGAGTAGTCAGCCGAAAACCAGCTACACTCAGAGTTATGTATCGCACTACTGACCGCGTAGGAATGTTTAGAAAGTAAGGCAAGATCCCATGGACATAGAGCGGAACTATTTTTATAGCTGCGGCGCTGCTGTCTTCCGTATCAGGAAGAAGGTTGTTAGAAAAGATATTCTCAAACAATGAGCATTCCGATCGCCCCACCGGTTGATCATGACCGCCGACATATTATCCAATACGGTCGAGAAACATTTGGTATCTCCCAAAAACCTGATGTATCTTCGAGTACATCCTCTGAGCGCAGCATTGCTCAGAATCAGACATCGATGTCTTATTCAGCGTGACCTCAGATTAGGCAACCCTCTCACTGGCAAGTGAGTCAGACTCTTGAGTCTCTGGCTGCGGGTGGGAACTTAAAGAAAATCCTGTATTCTGTTGTCTCTCGGGTCAGACTTTTGAGTCAGAGACTGCGTTGGATCCCTTATGTCAACCCTTTCCGTGGCACAAACGACCGGGAAGTATCAGAAGTTATCGTTCTCCCGACAATGACATTACTAGCCGATCTCGACACTCCATATCTTTTGATTTCCTTGTGCTTCCAGGCAGTAATTGTTTTCTGAGGCCAAGATAACTGGTAAACATTAGCTTCTTCAATGTCCGCACTCTCCAACAGGTTGGTCAGCAAGCTGCTCTGGCGGGTACTGTCTCGAGTCTGGAGCTTGATGTGTGCTGCGCGTTGCTGACGCCCGTCTGCGTTTCCACCACTTATTTACTTGAGCTCACTCCTAGATAACTTTCTATCCAAGTGCTTCTCTCTCAGGGTTTCGGGTGACGCCGAAGCCGAATCTCGTGGTCAAGCTGGGGTGGGAATTGCACTGAGTTCATGAGCGGAGCAATATTTGCTCGATTGGATCCCAGTGAACAGTCTCTCGTGCGCTGTCAGACTCAATACATCAATAAAATCTGTGTCGACGCAAATCATCATATCGGCGCACGCTCTAACGTACAGCTATTCAGATGCTACCAAGGATCTTTTGAGGCAAACTAAACATTCAAACATCATCATACTAGCGGGCGATTCTAATGCTTAGCTTGGTCTTCTTTATCCGAGTGAGAAGCGGCTCGGAGGTCTGTTTGATGATCGAGAACAACGCATCGACAATTATGACAGACTGCTGCAGCTGTGCGTATCTTATGCTCTCTATATTTCGAGCACCACATTCCAACACAGGAAGA
The DNA here is from genome assembly GCA_013368495.1 of Paragonimus heterotremus. NCBI lineage: Eukaryota > Metazoa > Platyhelminthes > Trematoda > Plagiorchiida > Troglotrematidae > Paragonimus > Paragonimus heterotremus. Next base: position 46,048 of record LUCH01004632.1, on the reverse strand, counting down.
AACACTGCGTCACTTGGAGACCTCCGTGTGCTTCCCAGGCATGGACACAGTTGGATCATATAGTAGTCATTTAGAGGTGGTGCCACTCTGTTAAGGACTTCTGGTCCAGATCTCCTTCTTCCTTCTCTTGTCTAGGATGGTAGAGAGAGGTTGCCATCAGAACTGACAAAACACCTTCGGACAATCTGGGAGGCTAAAGAGGTGCCTCGTGATTGGTGCCTATCAACAGTCATTCCCGTTTTCAAAATGGTGGCTCGAAGTCTTTGAGACAATGGCGAAGGCATCATTTTGGTGTCTGTTGTGTCCACCTTAGTCACTGGCCTCATTTTACGTCGGCTCACTGAGCCTACGCGAAAAACAGGCAGGATGACAGTCCGGTCGGTAGTGCGTTGATCATATTTTTACCTTGCGACGGATCTTGGAACATGGGTACTCTTATGGACATCCAACGGTCTTGGTCTTTTTGGACCTAAAGGCTGTGTCGGATTTGTTGAAGGTCGCCTGGTATGTTTGTCGTCTTTTTTTCTGGTATGGAGTGGGATGATGAAACCGTAGGGGTATGCTTTTTTGGTTGTAGAAAGCCTATCCTTAATTTGGCTTTATTTCTTTGCTGTGTGCAGTAAACGATTATAACGAATTGTATACCATAACTGCACATAAAATATTTACTTTCTTCCTTCTTACAACTAGCATTGTCTGTGTTAAAACTTCTTGTTTGGTGTTGTTGACACGTTCTCATCTTCATCTGTTACCGACTGTTTTAATAAAGTCATTTTCCGTTAACTGGTGGTTGTTTGTGAACACGTGCTTAGTTACCCCATTTTGTACTCCCTTACTGGATAATTTGTGTACCCCGTTAATTCACATTCAGAGTGTGACCGTACCTTTTTTTATTGTTTTATTAAACAACACGGTATAAATTCCAATCATTTTGATTGGCTTTTCTGATGTTTTTTGGATGTGGAAGATAGTCCCGTTAAACGGACCGTCTGAATAAACGTTATTTAAATAATCTAATATGCGTTAATGAGTGAATTGTCCCAGGAGCGATTTAACAATCTGTTTTTGAATCAGTTGATCTTAACGTTCTCTGGAGCTGTCTCCTTCGAAAGGGAGTACCAGTGAAATACTTGAATCTAGTGAGTTCACTGTATGCCCACTCTGCAAGCGAGGTGAGAGTTAATTAACGACTGTCTCGGGTGTTCAGCACTTCTAGTGGTGTTCGTCATAATTGTCCCATTTCTAACTACCTGTTCAATTTTTCTCGTGGACGACATTCTGGAGGGTGCGTTTAAGAAATCTAGTGTACTTGATGTTGAGCTTCTTCTTGGCGCTAGATTTATCGATCTGGAGTATGCGGACGACATTGTCTCACATAGCCCCTCTGCCGAAAACATGCAGATGATGCTGAACAAAGTGAGTGACCGGAATGATTTTTATGGAATGCGCTCCGCACCTTCGAAGTGTAAAGTGCTGTTTCAAGACTGGGGTATTTCCAATCCTACTTTCTTCACTACTGGTAATCCGCTTGAGACTGTGGACGGCTTCACACACTTGGGTAGCACTATCTTGTCAACCTGCAATATAGCTGATGAGATATCAGCGAGGATTGTAAAGACACGAGTTGCCTTTACCAAAACGCGTCACCTGTAGCGTAGAAAAGACGTCCGGTTATCGCTGAAGGTAATGGTGTATAATGCCTGTGTGCATTACATTTTGCTTTATGGTTCGGAAACGTGGCCTGTTGACAAGGAAGATTTCAACAGGCTCACTGTGTTTTGCCGTCGTTGTCTCCACCAATTGGCCTATATTAGGTGGACTGATCGGGTGAGCAATGTAGCAGTTCGCCGACGCGTATCTCGGAACGCTCAGGTATGCGCGATCAGTTGGCCAACCAGTCACATTGTACAGCTTGTAATGGTTGGGTCATGTAGTCCGCATGTAATTTGATCGTTTACTGTACCGGGCATTGTATGTTGAGATCACCAACAGTTGCATGAAACCACATGGTGGGCAAGCCATAACGTGGTCACGAAATATGAACACCTTGACTGCTGCATTGAGCAGAGTGGGTAGGTGTCGCCTGCCTGGATGGGGTCCTCGTGATCACTCAAACCACTGGTTAGAGACGCTTTCCGAGATGACGATGTGTCGCTGTCAATGGCGTACCTGTATCCATACCATTTCTAGTTCTTCAGCTAAGACTACTTTTATTAATTTTCACCTTCCTAATAGCATTTTCTTCTAGAACATTCCACGTCACTTTTGAGGTGAGCGGCGGCCCGAGCCACAGTACCTTTGGTCAGGCTAATGGATGCTATGATGATCATGGTTAATATAAATATTTGGTCTTGAGCACTCGTTTTTTCATTTCGTTCAGGATCATTCTTTGAGTATTGTTGAATTTTTTGCATGAGTTATACACACCCGTTAATCTTATGTAATTATAACAAAAATCTACTTGATTCACTGTTTATTCAAACCTTGACAAAATAGGAGACTCAAAAAGTGACTGATCCGAACTACGCGTTATAGATTCCACATCAAGGTTGGATGAACAGCCTGAATTTTACGTCTTCCAGTTTTCGCTAATCACTTGTTCCGTATTTCACCAATTAACTTACGCTTTGTAACTTTGTATGTGTCAGTACGATCAGCCAATAACACATAATGATGTGTTTAATACTGTTACACATCCATGAAGCTGGCTTCTTGTATCATCAATAAAAAATGCATTCTGCGACCAGTACGAGCTCTCCTCTTCATTTACATACGAAATTCCAACTTGTGCACGGTTTCTAGTGCTATTTAACGCTTTTAATTCCGAATATCACAGTAACTCATTATACCTAACGTAACCCTCCATATACTGGCCACCGTTGTATCAATTAGTGAACACAACATTTGTTGAGGTGCATCAATAGAGGACAGTACATGACGAGCAGTCATAATTACAAATGTTGAAATATATCAATTTCCCGTTTCGGAAGCAGCAGTTGTCAACGGAGGGTATTACTGACATGCACCGAATTTAGATAATTTAGTTATTCTTGGCAAGATATATTGCAGATTATTATTTCCATGATCAAATCCTGTCTATCCTTCACTATGAAAGGAAGCATTCTAACTCGAACCGACACATCTCATTGCAAACTTGGTAATCATAAATAACGCAAACAACAAGTTATTTGCATGTCGTCCCAGATACATTTGTAATCCTCAAGGGAATGTCAGGTATGTTTTTCGACTGTATTGCTCAAAGAAGGCGAGTGCGCAATTGCACAAAACTATTAGAAAGTTGCGGAAAAACGAGGGATGTGGTTCTCTGAGCTTCATAATGATTAGAACTTAAATGATTACGGTGAAAATCAATGGAATGCATTGTGAAATTTAAACGCTTTTCAATGTGAAGGAACGGGTGGTTAAAATTATTCCAACTCTTGAATATATAGGATTGGCACTGTCATAAATGTATCTACTTAATACGAAACAACACTCCGTCTGTTATATTTTCACACTTTGAACTCACGTAAAAACTACTTTTTCTTAAATGTACCTATTTCAATCTAGGGAACAAGCTGCAGAGGTTGAAAAGCTTACCTTATACGCTAGAACATCAGAATAACTACAGTAAAACAAAACTGAGAAACGTACCCAGAAATTTGTTTCTAAATAAATTTTCATACAGAATGGATACCGTATGCTGTCCATCCAGAATGCTGTAGAAATGAGTAATATTAGACAGAAATAACCGTCTGTGAATAAAAACAGCATACTTGTGTATAAACTTTTCAAACGTAGATCAAGACAGTTGAATAAACCACTAGATAAATGTAAATTGCAGCCCGATAGTGTGTATTTCCGTGCAGCTCTAATTATCGTGTCACAAATCAGGGACACGTCTGTTTTCCAATTCGAGCCGTTTGGTATATCCATACTTGTGTTATTTTCATACACTGTTTCTTCTATTAATGGACTGCCTGCTTTCTGCACCTAGACATAATTCGACACTGGTTGAACAGTGATTTGTATAAAACTGCTTTAAGCGTTATTACCGTTTCAATGACTAAAATCAATCATACTCTCGTTAGGCAAGATTGTCTTCCAGATTGTCTACCGAGTACCAAGGATTCCATCCAAAATGGTGAGGAGTCCTCTGCTACTGATCGACAATTGTATCACTCTGAGATTTCATCCGACGAAATTTCGAAAGTAGGATCAGTGGCCATCAAACACTGTGAACTGCATTTGGAACAGCTTATGTATAACTGCTAACAAAACCGACGTCCGGAAATTTATTGACCGATTTTCTTACTCACTGTGGCTGCCGATTTAATAGTCATTTCTTCTACAATTGGCTCGATGATCAAGCTCTATTAAAGAGAATTTAGGGGGTGCCCGGAAAAATAAAAACGGTTTTCTAGTTAGCTTCCAAGGAGTCGCTGAAATTGTTGTAAATATCAGAAAGGTACACTGGAAAACATCACGGAAAGTGTGTGTTTGAGCAAATAAGGTTTGAATAAATGCAACTTATTTCAAAATTTAGCAAGTAATCGAATGTACATATCGATTTTAAAAGCTGAGGTGTGACCATAACTTGAATATATCTAGTAAATGGTGACTAGAGTATATTTATTCCGCTGGGGTAGTCCCTAGACAGTGGTTATCCAATGATCACAAGTGGTTAAATGGAAACAACCAGATTTCGACTGGCCACCACATACTTTGTTTTAGCTGAGTGTTTATGTATATATTTGAGGGAAACCTTTCAGAAAAAGCTGGATGCAAACTTTGTTATGCAATTTGCAATTTAACTTAATTAGGTTGTGTATTGGCATACTGTAACAATTCAGTTGATAGCAGTTAATTAGTGATGACTTGTTGCTTTCAATGTTGAAAACTAATGAAAACTCAACGGGCAATATTGAAATATACAAAATTTGTCTTTTTCGTTGAAGTATACGTATCGCCTGATGTATGCGGACATCCGTGAATAAACACAATTTTATATAGTTGTGTGCCTGGAAAAGGTGAGAATTAACAAGATGCACCCTGCAGAGGCACTCCGGTAACCATAAACTGACTGTGATCAATAAGCATGCATCAACTGAAATAAGCGTAAGATAAAAATGACAATACTTGCAATAAGAATGACACACACAGAACCAATCACGTTCGAACTGGTCGTCATGGATTAACTACAAAAGCTAGCCCAGTGGCTCGTTCGGTTGCTAAAACCACTACGCGGAAAGCTTGCTTGACATAGCCTGAAGTATATATTTTAATGTGTTGATTCCCGAGAGGACCTCATATTGAAGGCCAAAAAATGGCAACATTTTGTGAAAAAAGCACTCCTTGCAAAGTCCCATTAGCCGAAATGATGTCCATTTGTCAGAATTTAGCAACAGAGCATAACATATCTCTCACATGGCATTTATGTTAAAATCGTAAACTCTTGTATATGTGAAACCTAAATAACAAGTTTTTCCCCAAAGGTAAGGATGGCGCAGTGACGTGAAGTCCACCGGGGCATGTAATCGTTGAAATTTTTGTGACGCATTTAGAAAGACAAGCAGGAACAGTCATTCACTCCAACACCTTTCTATAAGCGATTTGTTGACAAAAAGCTGTGTGTGTGACTCACGACGACATGGCGACCAAATCTGTGCGCAACTCAGTAATCCTGATTCAAAAAATTCCTTCGCCACAAAAGTTCATGAGAATGGAACCAGTTTCCTTACCTTGAAGTAAAACATCGAGATGCAAATCGTGCAGTCCTCTCCTTTCTCAGTTATAGTAAGCAATTAGAGAGAATGTGTTCATTCAACCTACGACGTGAGGACCAGTGCAATGTTCATGACTTACGAAACATACTTGTCGACAAAAAGAGAAACCGTTTTTCGTACAAGCTTCTCATTTGTTTGAAAATCAGTAATTCTGAGTCGATCGATATATTTTTCACAATTTGTTTTCGTAAGATGAGGACTGCAACCTTTGCTCAAACATTTATCGACGACGGTTGCGGTTGGGCTGCCGAAACAACAGGTCCGAATGGTCGCCAAATTCGTCCACACGACTAGTGATCTCTGTAATATTTTTGGATGTATAATCAAGTGAAATGGTGATTTTATATTAGCCCGCAACTATGTGTCCCCAAACTATCTTTGAAGACAATAATATTCCAAATAGTAAGTTTCACTGTCATGAGGTGTACTTGTTCGGAAATGAACACATAGTCTTCAAGTGAAGTACAGTCTAATGTGCCGTATTTACGCCTTGTCTAGAATGATGCAGTCATCCAGTAGTTAGCTCAACGTATTACATTGAACACTAAGTTCGCATAGTTTACCACCCGACCAATTATCATCAAGCAACAGTATATATCCAATGAATTTTCCTGCTTAGTTCCATTCTGAATCACTGCTGCAACGTTCATATGCCAAAACGTTACCACTCTCTTGAGACAATAAATAGTTCATATGAAATTAAATCGGCGTCCAACCGTTGACAGACAATCAATAGGAATTAAAATGTATGGGACGTTGGAGAATTATGATAACGGTAAGGCAAAAACCAAACTATTTAATTTCCTTATGGTCAAAATCGAAAACACGTGCGCCTCGTTGTTAAAGAAATAACGAATGCCTGTTTACCAGAAACACGAGGGGAACACCTGAAAACTTTTGTCTTTGTAGTGAAAGGAGTAAACCATACTAAGTTATATTCTGCAAAGTGTTCGTCGTTAAACCAATCTCCCCAGTCACATTGGTGCTGGAGACGGCAGTGTGCATTATCCTATGAGTATTCGACGGTAATTCTGTTACGCTAATGTGCATCCATTGGTACTGTCATGACCACAAACACACATTACCAGTAACCATTTCACTTCGATAACGAATGCTTAGTTTGTTCTGACGAAAACGGAACTCGAGAATCGGAATCATTTACGCCTAAGGCGTTCGCACAATCTTCTCCAGCAGGTTGCCCGAACAGAACAGATTCAAACTTAATTTTGATCTGATCATTTTCTCTCAGGCATAAACATTGGTCATGAAAACAGCTTCTTCTATTGCCGAACACATACGTTGAAACGCAAGCTGAATTTTCTTAATTTTTTTGTGTGGAAAAGACTGCGATGATGGCAAGTTTTTAATGTTTCACAGAATTTTCTTTCTATGAAGTGATCTCATGGTCGTTGAAGAATGAGGTCATATCCACCCAGATGTTGTAGTGCGATATACCGCAGTCATAGTTTTGTAAGAAATATCACTACAATAATTCTCCCACATTGTGATTGATTCGGATTCACAATTCTAGATTCATTAATCAGCCTCTGAAATGGGGCTTATGCAAAAGTACATCTACGCTGGAGTGCTGAGTGGATATCAAAGAGAGTGGACAGCGACATGTCTTGCCTTATCCAGATGACGGAAAACAGGAATGTTACAAAATTGAATAGGACTGAGACTGTGAACACGAAGATAACCACAAGCTGAAACACAGCACAAACACACCCAGCCAGTAGTAGCAGTCACAGATGGGGACGTACTGTTAAGCTTCTTGAAATGGGAGGTATGTTTCCTAAAACTAGTTGCACTCGGCAGATACAGAACCCACAATTGATGAGATTCAGAAATATCCATGAAAGTTTCATTGTACAAAATCAAACGCAGTCAGAAATCGTGATTTTCAATACTTTGTATTTCAGTGGTATAAGAGAAAGGGTTTTCCAACCTAGCAGTGTGTGTGTAAGCCAACGTTGAGCCCTCCATGGTCGACAATAAGTTTGATCCATCTTCCATCTTGACCACGCTGAACCACTCGTAGAGGTATACCAACATCGGCTGATACACTATGACGAATTGAATTCTACACATGCTTAAAGACTTGTGGCAGTGCTCGTTGTAAGTATCGATCCGACAAACGATATCCATGTTAACTCTGTTCAGTACTCCCCATGTTAATATATCGGTTGCCTCAGAGTGAACCACCGTTAGATTATTGGGTTGGCAATGGATATTTCCAAATTTTTGAACACAAAATCAGAATACTTTGTCGGTTGACGTGTTGCATGTTTGTGTCATCTAACATGATATTCGTATGAAATTAACCATTCAGTATAGAAATATTTCCGTATTACCACAAGCAATACGTTTCACATGAATTCACAAGCTTCATAAAACTGTCCACTCCCATGACACGTGTTTTTCAAGCTGACAGGGATTCAACTTCCAGAATATTTAGTAACTTGCTACTTGCAGTTTGTCTCTGTCAACAATATTCTGAGCAGTTACTTACATATTGCATGTCTCTTCAACTTCACAAACAGAAGCGCATAACCTACTGTGTTCATTGTCGCCAAATTCATACACCAAACTACAGTCAACACTATGGAATCCACGGCCGGCTACAACTACGTCACTTTACAATGTACACGCCCATTTTTTAAAGAATTGCTCGTCACATCAGCAACAATGTACACATATTTATCTTTTAGTTTTCAACGTTTATCTGATCAGAAGTGCGTCAAATGCTTACGGATGCACCTTGTTAATATTCAACTGTCACAAGTCAGTCAACACCACAGACTGAAATGTGTTTTTGACTTAATATGTGTTTGACCACTTGTTATGCATACCTGATCAGTGTCAATATATGAATACTGACAGAAGAAAGATGCTTCATGACCTATTGTTTAAAACAAAAATGAACTGACAGTAAACTTACTTAGCTGTATGATTTTCCGCGTGGTATCTGAATGGCTTTCAAGCGTCCTAAAACATCGTAAACTTATTGTCAACGATGACGTTGATATTTTATTGAACTATTCACGGAAGGCACCAAACAGAGCAAGCTTTCCTGTCTATGCGGTGATCAGCTTCCACGAACAATCCAGTTGTTGGAGTGTAGTAGATATTCTTCAACCAGTGCTAAAACAACCGTTTGTTGTCAACAATATACTTTCTGTAAGTCCACAATTCGTTGGAATGCGTTTACAACCTCTTAAAGTATGCTCCCTTATTTTAATCGCATTACGTCCATTAAGATCCAAACAAATAATCCACACTGACTAGAATCTCATACCTGTTGTAAAAGAATGAAACCTTAGCTCGCCCGAAAATTCTGTACGTTATGTTTAGGATACAGGTTTACACAACGCTCCGGCAGCCACTCAAACATTAAAATAATCTTGGCAATCTGCAGCTTCTTAATACTTCTGGCACTGTCGGGAAGACTGCAGTTTTGTCGGCTCTAATCTGTTTCAATCGTCTAAAACGGGCACAACATCGAGTTATTAAATTGCTGCTCAATTTTCTGAAACACCTGCACCTCAGTTCTTCTGGAACAAAATCATCGAAATTGTTTTGGCATAATATGGATTGCCTGCTTTATCCACTTGCAATAAACCAGCGTTTCCTGGTTCACAGTGAATGATTATCGAAAATATCCCCTCAGTTCATTCAGTAATGCGTTTACAGAGATGGACATCGACCTAGATACGCTCAAATCAATTTGTCCTAGCGATTGCTAAGTAGTTCAAGCATGCTAAAATCAGCGGTAGGCTTATCGAAATCCAAATCAATCACACCAACAGCAACATCAAATGTCATGCACCCAATATAGTCTGATGTGCGTCCGGAGAAATGAAAGAAAGCCTTTTGACTACATGATTGCCGATTCAAACACCACACTCCGTCCGGTCACTGCATTTGGGTAAACGATCAGTTAAAGTGCTGAACCTGTAGCAATCGAAACGACTGCCATTGATTTATGCCCTAGCTTAAACAACCTCCTTGCAGGTCTAATCTGTTATCTGGCTGCATTGCTCGGAAAAAATCAGCGTGCATAACTTTGCTTTCAAATCGTTGACCATCGGAAACTTTTTCGCCGGGGATTGACGATCCGTATCAATGAATTCTGCCAATCATTGCGCTGGCTCTAAAAGTAACGTTGACTTTAACTTACTCCGCTTTTGAAGAGCCAGATGCATTCCTCACGTGAACTGGTCAACTAGCATTCACCTACCCGAAGTCTTTGGTCCACACCAAAACGGCTGTTGACATTTCTGTTCACAGCCTTACGGCTGAAGTAAGGGCGTTATTCCAGCGGACGCTGTTCTGCCGTCACATTACCTACTTACATTTGGCTGAACTCTATATCCAGCGTTCGGCACCTCGTTCGCGGAAACCAGTTGAAACTCCGTGCCATCCCAAGCAATACCTCCATCTTGCCGAGAAAGCGTTTGCAATTTCGCTAGCTTCGCCTGATCCGTCTTAGACCTCTCCACCTCTGTCACCTACTCCACATCCACCGACAAGCAGTGGACGCCTCATCCTGAACTACCTACAGGCACTGAATCTTCATCTGCAAGTCTCTACATGACACTAAGTATTGTGATCCAAAATCGCTGGTGGAAAAGATTTTCCATTCGAAACAGCGATACCGGAGGTATACTGTACAACACCAACTCAAACACAAACACTTATTTACACATAATACTAATCCTAAAAATGCACGGTTGACATTGTCAAGTTCATGCGTAGGATATATTTTCGTCGGATTTCACTTCGATGCCTCATGCTATCTTTCCCAGTTACTGCAATGCGCAAATAGGCATCTCCGCTAGAACCTTTAGGGGCAGTGTAGCATGAAACCTCACCCGTATTACACCTATCCTCTATACACGAAGTTTTGTTGCACGAGCTAGATTTATAATTTTGCTGGTCTATGTCTACTACTACTGGTCTACTTCAGCTTGCTTGTCAAGCTATGTCTCTAGGTTAGCTTTAAATATACAGCTTCTCGATAGCATTCTTAGGCTGTTTTAAAGCTTGTTCTAGGCTTTCACAGATTACCGCTTGAGTTCTTGTAAAATCACACTTCGCGTATTATGAGTTCTTCACTCGGCTAGTATAGATGTTAGAATTCACCGACTCATCCCAACTCTCTCACACAGTAACTGACTTATTTGTTATACTATGTTTTACCAATAATGCAATCGTCGGCCTACTCGCAGTTTACAACTTTGAATCAAGACGTGTCCATCAAGCACAGTCCGTATAGTGTAATTGATGAACACAGCGGAATAACATTTGAAAATTCCAACATCTATTAACCAACTTGTTTCCTCGGTATGCATTTCTGTTTATTTTACAAATCAAAGTATATAATGCTAATCGAGATTAATTTTCGACATAACCAGTTGCGACGAAGAGAAAAGGGCTCCCTAAAACGGCAGCAAGAACGACTGATTTAACACAACGGATCCCCGAGAAGATAAACTCATGACAACTTGTGCAGCTTTTCAACTATCATCCATAAATAAACTTAAGCAGTTGGAATTGCTCGGATATTTTCGTATGATCTGTTTTAAGATTTTCACTGACCACTACCCGACATGTATCAACTTGCCTATAGTTATCGATGCATTAGAAAATCGACTCAAACAAATATTTATAAACTAATATTGAACTTCTTGAATGTGTTCAGAAAAATCTTTATCACTCATGCATTATTGGATACGATTGCCAAAACACCTGTTTAATTTGTGTATCTATATTTTATTAATCGAGTAGACCGAAGCGAGTGGAATACTTTAAATTCAAAACACTGATATACACAATTCGATTAGTTTGCAAGTTCTTTTATAACAGGTTTGAAAATGAAGAGAATGTAACGAGTTTGTCCGAAGTGAATGATTGTCGTGACATGCTTTCGTAAGATTGGCATGTCTTCGATCTGACTAGAATGAAGCTGTATCTGCCAATTCGGTCATCTTCTTTATCGAATGAGAAGTTGCATTTTGATGAATTGTCAGTAAACACTGACGTGTCTCAACTTGTAACCCCATATAATTTCTACGTCGAATAATATCATATTGTTCCATATGCGGTCAAAATTATAACTTGCGAGATCATGCTACACAGGGGGTATATATCTTCAAGATGAGCGATTAGAAGAAGCACTTATTTATGAAGAAGAATACGCCATTAAGTTGCGCACTAAGAGGTTTCACATTATAACATGGTAAATGCACTTTCCCTTTCGCAGTTACTAGTGGAGGTAATATCATCGTGTTTGTAATATTCGATTACTATTGAGGAATTCTAAATAACCATCAGAAATTTACAGGATGCTGTTGATGAACATATCTTTCTCAATATGATAATCTTCCCGTTAATTAGTTTGCTGGTTTGTCAACTCAAAGTGTAGGAGTAGTTCATATGGGTTGTCTCTCGTGGTTTACATTATTCGAAAATTAAATGTATACATTTGCTAGTATTTTGTATCACCTGATGCCTCTTCTCAAGAACTCCCGGATTAACCTTTAATTGTTTGTATTCAGATGCTACCAAGCCTTTGACAAGTGAGTAAATTATGTCGGTTCTCCAATGTTTCGAAGCTTCTAATGCGTCCACAGATCGCCTAAAAACAGAGAATACACATAACGAGCCTCAATCTCACTTCTGGATTTCAGTGGGAAGAAAACTGAAGTAAGAAGGCATGTGTATCCTATCGCTGACCAGGATGAAACGTTTGAGAATTTTTCTCTTCTAGTTTCCATCATTGGCATTATCTAACTCTCCATTTCACCTCAATTTTTCTAACAATCAGTGAACCCATATCGTGAAACCGGTAGGTCGGTCATTATCCATAACGCTGAATTTCAGCACAGTTGACACTGGTTCACTTATGTAAAGCATCATGTGGCTAATGTACTTACCGATGCTCCGTATCAATTTTAGTAAAGATCCGAGGAATAGAAAGTCAGTTTATTCACATTAATTTGACAGAGTCCATCGATCAATATTACTGAGTAGTGAACGGAAACTCAGCAGAAGCTTGTCGAGATTGCTCAGCTAGCAATGGTTTCAGTGGTTTCCACTTTGATCGTAATGTCTTGGCAAAATCTTTTTCCGATCTGGAGTCTGGTTTCACACGGTATCTCAACGATTAACGCGATTTTGGTGTGATAGTAGGAATTCACAAAACTTCTAAAAACTTCAATTCGTTGCACTGGGACGGTTTATACTTGTAATAATTCTAACAAGCTATATGTTTGCGAATATATATATTGTTCGAAACAGCTGTCCATGATTAGCTTGGGACGGGTTCAAAGTGTTTCCAAGCGACTTGCCTTTGTGAAACCAGGCTGTTGATTGTGGAATTCAATGCAAAATCCACAATTGTTTACCATTCTTCTGCTCGCATTTTCTTTTAGATGACCAGTGAATAATATCTGGTAACTCAACAAGGCTCACGTAATGTATAATAATCATATTATCTTATATTAATTTTCACATCATCAGTCCGTCCTTGTGGGATAGTTCATTCCCTAGAATCAAACTCACAATATATGGTCATCAGTTGCAGCATGGGTTGGGCTCAAACAGGTAGTGTCTGATTTCCTCAGAGAAAAAATCGTTGTGTTACCCACTGTTTCTGTCTTACACAGTTGTTGAGACCTACACAACGTGTGAGTTAATACATGTTGTAGTCCAAAAAATTCTAGCACACCACACATTCACATTTAGGTCATACAAACGTTTACGTTAGTTAACTATGAAATGAATGTTTTCCTTTCATAACAAAATGTAAATGTTACGTTCGCTTTTAGGACAGACTGGCTACATTGTTCATACACAGAATGACTGCGATTTTGCACGCCGTACACGGAAAGGTCTGGAGTAAATAATTTTGATAAATACATTTCTAAAATTCACAGTTCCAGATAAACTTATTGATGGTGAGTAGTACTTCTGCTTACACTCAATCAGCGCTAATACAGAGAAATGTATTTGCAATTTCTGGTTGGTTTCATAAGCGTGCTAGTAAACGCCATGGAAAGTAGAACTAATCTTCAGATTACAGTTCAATCACCTTACAGTATGTTTCTCAGGTTGTGCATGCATGTTCACATTCTCTAACAGATAGCTGCAAGTTTGTGTGTGCGTTGTGGTCAGTGTTTCATGATTCACAAACAACGTCAAACTTGTACATAGCGGAAGAACATAAATGATGTGTCCACCTGGTGACGGATATTGCTTTAGCTCCTCGGTTGATAAAATCAAACGCAAATTCTATTTATCTTCGGGCAGAACAAAATCGGCTTAGTAATAAATACTAAATAGTTGTTCACTGAAAACTGATGATCTCCTCCACATAAATAAAGTCTCGTCAAACGGAATTCATTGACGTTGATGTGATTCAGGTTTAGAGATCAACTCGTCTAACTTGAATGTCGAACAGAAGCCTTTAACCTTGCGGTTCCAGTCCAACAACGCCTACCAATGAGTAGCAGTCAACGTGGTGAATATCGTATGTGTGCAGACCGAACGTATTAACGCCAGCACTTGACCAGAAAACAGTCAGATAGTTTGCCAAGTTGTGGACATCATTGCTTTCAGCAGGTGAAAAAATTTGTAGGAAACAAGTAAGCCGTCAAATATTTGAAGAATACAAACCGTTCTTTTGCATCGATGGTCAGAACTGAATACACCTGTTACAAACCAACCAGAGTAATTCACCGTCACCTAGACAAAACGATCATATTGTGAGCATGATTTAAAGTTTCTCACTATCATTTATACAATGATTCCTGTTTTCTTCAACCCGATATGCATCATACTGAGAATACTCAAAATTAAGTGTGATACAGACGTCTA